>NDGN011554648.1:10501-43166 GCA_002564285.1 Tympanoctomys barrerae | reverse complement strand
GGGGCGGGGATGGCGGACCGGCGGCGCGCGTGGAACACGGAGGACGACCTGCCCGTGTACCTGGCGCGGCCGGGCAGCGCGGCACAGACCCCGCGGCAGAAGTACGGCGGCATGTTCGCCGCGGTGGAGGGCGCCTACGAGAACAAGACCATCGACTTCGACGCCTACAGCGTGGGCCGCCGCGGCTCGGCGCGCACGCCGCGCAGCGCTGGCCGGCTGGACGCCGTGGGGCTGCCGGGGCCTGGCGGCAGCGAGGACACAGCCAGCGACGTGAGTGAGCCCTCGGGCTCGGCCGTCAGCTCCCCCGGCGAGCGCGACGAGCGGCCGCCCGCGCTGCGGATCCGCTGCCCTGCGCCCCGTGACCTGCCGCTCGGCCGGGACAATGGCCAGGTACCCTCGGGGCGCGGGTGGGCCAGGCGCGGTGGACGGGGCCTTAGGGCCCTGGACTTGTGAACTGCCGGGGACAGATTTTGGGGCCGTGGACCCAAGGTTCGGGAGGGCAAAGGAGCAGCTAGCCCCTCCTCCACCTCCTCACATAAGAGGATCAGGGAGGTTGTGCCACTCGGCAGGGCTGGCCGGCATCATCCGCGAAAGCCCTAAGGGGCTCTAGAGGTCCAGTGGCCGCTGCGATTCTTGCAGAGAGGGCAAGGGTCTGAGAGAGGAAGTTATCTAAAGCAGCCGCATGGGCCCTTCAAGGGACCTCTGGGATGAATTTAAACCAGGGCGCCTCTATTCTCTGAAAAGAAGGGAAGGGCCGTCCTGCATTTGGCCGTCCATCTGTCCACCTACTCAGTCATCGAGGAGCATGTAACTGTGGACCCGCTGCAGGGAGAGTTCTGTGACTCACCGAGGTCATACAGCTTCCAGCTGGAAAGAGCCAGAGGGCGCCTTTCGTGCTTTCTGGGGGGAGGGTTTTGTTACGGATGTAGGTCACACAGTAGTTGGAACCCCCATCAGCAAATGCTGACGTCTCCAAGGCAGGTCCCCAAGTCGCAGGGCGCAATGCCACTGCACTACTATTTGACAGAGCAAGTTGGAGTAGGGCTGGGATTTGAACCCCCAGCCTTACATCCACACCTGGAGAGCTTCTTTCTTCTTAAGGTGGGGTGGGGGCGGGACAGCAGGGGAGGGAACCTTAGGGTCTTCTCCCCCAAGCTGGAGGTTCCCGAGGACCTGGAGCAAGGTGGGTGGGTGGGTGGCAGAGCCATGGGACAGAAGGGTGAGGGTCACACCAGGAGGTGGCCGAGCTGTGGATTCTGCCCAGCACTCAGGGTCCAGTAAGGCTGAGTACCCTGCTAAATCCCCAGGCCCCACCCTCCAGAAGTTCCCAGGCTGGGATGAGCGACAGATTCCTTGAGAGAATTAAATGAGTTAATACCGATAGGTAGCAAGCACTCAATAAATGTTTCGCTGTTGAGTTTTATTTAGTATTACCATTATAATTTTAACTAATTATTCTCCCCTTAAATGCTGTCAGAGGCATAACGTGAACCCGGAGGGAGGGAAGGCTTGATCCTGCTGGAAATCGGAGGGGGCTTCCTGGAGGCGCAGGACCGGCCGGCTTGAGCCTGGAGTTCTCAGGTTGGCTTGGCAGGCAGCTAGTGCTGCTCCCCGGGAGCTCTCCGCGGTCCTGAATCAGAGGCCGTGGGGGGGGGGTTTAAGAGAGGGTGTGGAGGCCAGTCCCTCCCACCCCTTCTTTAACTCTCTGCCAACCTTTCTTCCTTGGTGGTCCGGCCACCCTGAGATTCTGGCTCTTAGCTGCTCCGGGAGGCCCCAGGGCCTCGGGCGGAAGTGCCGGGGAGCCAGCCAAGCGTTTCGCCCGGCTCACCCCCCCCCCCACGCCCTCCTCCCGGTCTCCACCTGCGAGGGTGAGCAGTCCGCTCTTTTCCTCCCTTGAGGCGTGGCGAAGCAGCCCAGAGGCGGGAGCGCTTTGTGCAGGCCCGGAGCTGTCCGCGAGGCGAGTCTCTCCCTGGGCTGTGGCCAGTGTCGCCAACATCACTGGGGCCCCTGGGTTCTCCCTGGTATTCCTCCTGGTACGCGAATCTCTTCACCACTACCGATTCTCCCTCCCTTGCTCCTTCCTGTCCCCGCTCTGGTCCCTTCTGCCCTTTCTCTGTGGTCTCTTAGGGACCGGACAAAGGTGGCGTCTCGGGTGCGCAGAGGGCTTGGAACGCACTCTGGGTTCGGAATTCAGGGGCGGAGGGACTCGCGAGCCCGGGGAGGAAGCATTTTGCTTCTTACGGACCGGGTGGCTGCGGGTTTGGGTTTCCGAAGGTCCTGGGGAGGGCCTCTGCGGTTCAGCGCTTTTCTGCCTGCGCCCGAGCCCCTCCCCCGCCCGCCAGGCTGGGCTAGGGGAGGCGAGAGGAGGAGTTACCGGGGCGCAGGCGCGCGGTAGGCGGCTTTGGTCCTTGAGCGGCTGCAGCGCTTTGTACCTGCAAAGTCCGCTTGGGAGCAGCGATCTGTTTGGCTAGCCCGGGGCAGGGGCTCTTCCCCTTAATTCGCACTCAGCTCTGTCCCCAGCCCCAGTTTTTCTTTCCGGACCTCCAGACTGACCCTGGTCCATGCGCGGGCGCCAAAACCAAAGCGGGTGGAGGAGTCAGGGAAGAACCTTGTTCCCACCTGCGGTTTCCGTCATTCAGGACAGCCTAAGGTCCGGCTCGGAACTGGGCTCAGTGAATGAGAGAGGGATGCCTAGACCCGTGGCGGGAGCTCAGCTTTCAGGTTCTTCTCTGCCTAGGCGTTTCGCCCCTGGGACACACAAATTTATCTCCCTAGGCCTTTTTCCCTCGGTAAAATGAGGACTTTGTGGATGGCCGGTGTTCCCGGTTGTGCTGTGTGAGCCTCCCACCCCGGTCCACTTGAAGTCTGGATTTCTGGTCCTGTGTGGCCTGAAGAACGGACTGCACGGATGGAATTCGGATTCCAGCCCTCAAGCAGCGTGTGGAGGGCGTTACTATGCCTGGCCCACCCTCCCTCAGGACGGCGGCTTGAAAGCAGAGATGGGTCACCTCACGGGGTCCCATAATTTGGATTTTGCAGGCAGAAAATGAGCAGAGAAGCTGCAGGGAAGGGCGGTGCTTTACTCTGCTGAAGACTGGAGGCTCCTGTCCCGTTCTCTCAGGACCCCCCTTTTCCCTCCTCTTGGGTCTTTTCTCCTCTGCACTCAGGAAATCCACCGAGTGCTGTCCTGGTTCCCGACCCAACCCTCGGGGCGCCATCTGGATCATGGGCCCCTGGGGCTGGCGAGCGCCCCGCCAACAGGCAGGAGCATCCTTTTTTTCCTCCTCAGGTCCGCAGGGCTGTGGGGACCTCCGTGCCAATGGCCTCGCTTTCCTATCACGCACCGTCTGGCGGACAGGTCTGGAGGGGTCTGGTGGCCTTATGCCAGGCTGCTGGCTGGCCAAGGCCCGACTGGGGCCTTGCCTCTTGTCCGCCGCATCCCGTCTTCCGGGAGTCCTCCAGAAGGCTGGCTCGGCGACTGGGTGGGGAGGGGGCCGGAGAGGCAAGGAGGAGAGGCGCGCAAGGGTCTGGGATGAATAACCTTTTGTCTAGGGTAGGATACTCAGGGAAAAGGGACGGCCTGAATAAAGACTTGGAGCTGGCCAAGGAAAGGGCTTGGTCCATTCAGGGAGTGGCACAGGGGACGGGAGGAGGCGGTGGAAGGAGTGGCCGGCGGGGGGCGGTCGCTGCGCGCGGTCCCCTAGGGCCCAAAGCGCTCCCGGCAGCTGGAGCGGGTCTCCGCACAGGTCCACACCACCTCCCAGTGCACTGGTGCCCGCGAGACCCTTGGGCACAGGGTCGCACCTGTGTAGCGCCGCCTGCGTACCCGAAAGCTGTTTCCTACGTTTTTAAAGCGCATCCTGAAAAGCACCCCTCCCTTTCTGGGGAGCGCGGCCCGGGCCCGGCGAGGGCGCGCGCGCGCAGGCGGGCGGGGTGGGCGGGGGTCGGAAGAGAAGCGCTTCCTGGTTCGAGCCGAGAGGGGCGAATCCGGCTCGGAGGCCGCTGCGGGAGGAGCTGTCTGTCTCAGCCCCCTCCTCCCGCCCTGCCTCCTCCTCCCGCCCTACGCCAAGCCGAGCGGTGCTGGCAGCGGAGCGCGGGCCACAGCCGGGTATCCGCGAGTGGGCATCCGCGCGCGCCGAGCTTCTTGCGCCTCCCTCCATAGCTTCTGGGCCTTTGTCACCGCGCCCGCGGGGCCAAGCGACAGCGTGATCCAGCGAGGCCAGGGGCCGGGCGGTGGGGCCGGAGGGACCATGTCCTACCAGGGCAAGAAGAGCATCCCGCACATCACGGTAAGCGGCCGCCGTCCGCCGTTGCGCCTAGTGGCGTACGGATGGTAGCCGCCATCAGGGTCCGGATGCACGGGGGTTGGCGGGCAGGGGCGCCTGGGAGGCTCCCTGCGTCGCCGCGGGCGGGGCGGGGCCGGTCTGGGCTTGGCCGCCCCCTCCCCCAGCCTCTGGGGACAATGGGGGGGCCGCGTGGCAGGGCGGGGCGGGAGCCTCGGGTCCCTCTCTCCGCGGGCGTGTAGCCCCCTCCCCCCACGGGATGTGCGGGAGGATGGTGTGGCCCGACAAGGATGCGGAGCTGAACAAAAGAGGGAGGGGCGCGGGGTCCGAACCCCCTCCCTCGCCCTGGCGCGGGTTGGGGAGGGTGCCGGCGAGCGCGCGGCCCCTGCACCTCCGCCCCTTACCGAGGAAGGGAAGAGGTGAGCCTTGGCTCCGGCTCCCGCCTCTGCCGTTGGTGGAAGTCCAGACTCGGCAGCGCCATGATGGAAGCTCCTTCCAAACCCTCACTGCAGCTCGGAACAGCCTCCTGGGCGACCCTGGTGGCGGTGACACTGGAAGGGTTAACGGGCTGATGCTGGGTCGCCCAGCGTGGGGACCATGGTGCGGGCTGAGCTGTCTGGCAGTGTCCCTGGGTGTGGCCAGAAACAAAGGAACCCAGTTTGTGGGCTTTGTCTCCGCGGGGAGCCCAGGGCGAAGGGTTGCGGCCTGAGGCCCCCACCCGGGTCCCCAGCTGGCGTGAGTCCAGCTGGCCGGTGCCTGGGGATGCCCTGCACCCACGCAGCGGATGCCCCTGAGGTTGTTGGCGGAGTGGTGGAATTCCCTTGGGTGACTCCTGCCAGTAGAGGGTGTAGCCCTAACATGGTCCTTGATGCACACTTGTGGCTGGCTTGAGGACAGCCCCAGGGCCACCTGCGAAGGCGTAGATAACCTTAGGTCAGGGGAGGGAACTGACATTTTCCACACACGTGCCCAGGACTGTGCAACCCCTGTTCTTTGAGGGGGACTTTGCCAGCTTGAAACACCCACCCGTGAGTGGGTGAGAGAAAGGCTCTGGGGGCCAGGGTCCCTGCCTGCCTTGTGTCCATCCAGCTGGCTCAGCACTGAGCTCTCAGCTTCCTTCTGGTCATGGGCAGTCCTGTCCAAGCTGTGGCCCTTGGTGCTGGGAACACCACCTGTCCCTCTCTATGCTCTACCCAAGACACTGGGCCAATCCGTAAACAGTTGGCAAAGAATCTAGAGAAGGAATGTAGTCACCCTGGGCCAGGTGACACAGGAAGAAAGTGTCCCTCACTTGGGAATGTATGACTTTGCCCTTTGGGAGAGGTGATGGATTGAGGCGCTGCACAAGAGACATGGAGGCAGGAGCCCTAGGCTCCTTGAGGCTGTGTGCCCATGACAGGTCTGTGCCCCTTAGGATGCCAGTCTTTCAGATGGAGGTCTAACAGATGGCCTTGGAGGCAGGTCTGTGGGAATGCTGCCCTTGCGTGGTACAGTTCTCAGCCTGGCCAGCCTCGGTGCCCTCCCTTCCTGACCCTCTGCTGCCTAGCCTGTTACACCATGTGGCTCGGGGCATGTGACGCTGTGGCCCCTCTCTGTGCCTCGGTGCCCTGATCAGTACAGTGGGTTTCCTGCTCGCACCTGAGCAGCCCCACACCCCTGGGCCCTGACAGCTTCAGGTGTGTTAGGTGTACCTGAACCTAAAGGCGGCAGAGCTGATCTTGCCTTGGTCCTTCACAGGAAGCAAGAGGCCCCTGTGGGTGTGGGGGCCGTGGGGATGGCCCCATAAACACAGAGGAGGCTAAAGGTTTTGTGTAGCCTGGCAGAGGGCTTGGGGGAGGTGTGGTGCTGCTTTGGTTCACATGGCCCACTTCAGCCAGAAAGATCTGTGGTTTTAAGGAGAAAACAAATATCCAGACAGGACATCCTTGGATGGGGCTGCGTTGGGGACCCTTTAGCTGCCTGGGGGCCTCATGCTAATGATGCACATGTGACAGGGGCCAGATTCTGTCCATAAATGCCATATGGCTTTCCGAATACTGCATCCCTGGCCTGTCCATCGGCAGCTATTGCATGAGTTAACAACAGCAGCAAGCACGGTGCTGGACTTCCGGAAAGGAGGGCCCTCAGCCTTGCCCTTGCAGACTTCACAGAGACTGACATCAAATGAAGCCCAGAGTGGCACTGAAGGGTGGTGATGTGCAGGGGGCTGGTGGGGACCCCAGCAGGGACACAGCCCTGGTCCTGAGAGGCCAGGGGAACCAGGAGCAAGGTGTGGGGAGCCAGGCTTCAGGGGCTCAGTGGGGTGACTGGTGATGGTCTGTATTGTGGACCCCACCTCAGCTCTGTGTGCAGCCTTTGAGGTGAGAGCTGGCCCCGCACCCTGTGGAGAGAGCTAGGGTGTTAGGGTTAATATGTGGCTCTCAGAAACAAGTTGCCAGGGGGAGAAGACACGGCTCTCAGCTGCAGTCTGGTGGTCGAGGGAGCGGATGCCGACCCATCTCTACCTGCTGAGTCCCATTTGGATATGAGGACCAAATAAATCCCAGCTTTGCCTGATTCCTAGGTTCCCAGAATTCCTGGATGAGGGGCCAGCATAGGGCGGAGAAGGGGTTTGAGTTGGGTGCAGTGTGGACAAAGGCCCGGCGGTGCCAGGCTGAGTTAGGGAAATGTCTGCCCGGGGTGGGTGGCCAAGGTCCCGTTCCCTCTTTGCTCCCCCTCATCCCGATTCTGAGGACAAGGACCAGCTGGACAGAGACTGAGGCAGGGAAGAGCACAGATGCTTGGCTTTTGCCCCAAGGACTGTTTAAAATATTGATGAAGCTCTCTTTTATGTGTAGCTTTTTTTTTTTTTAAATGAATGGCATTGCTGGGGATTAACTTTGCTGAAGCGATTTCTAGGTGCCTGGTGCGCATAAGCAAGTGAACCGTCCTGGGTGTGGCGCTGGGCAAACAAAGGCACAGGGCTGTGTGGCCCTGTAGAAGTACGAGGCTCCTACTCCACTGTGTGTGGGTGTGGGCGTGGGTGAAGTCTGTATTCCAGCACGGTTGCAGCTGCTCCTGTTACAGAGAGGACCTTGGAGCGCTGATCACGCCTGCTCTTGCGCTGCCCCACGCTGTCAGAACGACTCCCTGGATCACTGACTTGGTTCTCAGCCCCCCTGTAAGGAAGGCAGCTGGGACGGCTCATCCTGGTCTCCCAGGCGTGGCCCGAGGTTCAGAGACCTAGCTAGCGGCTCATCAAAGTCTTGCCTGTGGACGCATCCGCATCCGTATTCAAATTCACTTTCCGGAAGGAGAGTAGCTGGGTGGCTCCTCCTGCTGTCGGTAAATGGACGTGTGTCTGGTGTGTGATGCATGTCTCTGTTCAGAGATGTGTGTGGTGTTAGTCAAGTAGGGAAGATGAGCAGGAAAGAAGGATCATTCGGGAGGACGTGCTCCTGGCTGAGGGAGTTTCTCTGAGGCGCAGAGGCCCAGGAAACTGCGAAGCCCACGGGCTTCTGCCCACGGGTGTGCTCTGGTTGGCGTGGGTTTCGTTCTCCCTCTCTGCACAAAGCAGCCGAGGCGCCTGCAGTTGTGTGATGTGAGGACAGATGGAGGTTGAGAAGCAGAGCTAGGGCTTGCGTCTGAGCACACAGCAAACCTGCTTGTGGCCGGGACCCTTGTCCAGGTCTTTGACTGGACAGGATGCTCACTCGCAGCATCTGGCATCCAGCCAGAGAAGAGAGCCCTGGATCCGTGCAGAAGAAGTGGCACATATTCTAAGAGAATTTTTTTTTCTTAAGTCAAATTCTTGAAAAGTGACGCAGAGGGAACATAAAGCGAAGCTGAGTTCTGACGTCTCACAGCGTGATCTATCCTGCTGCTGTAGCCCTGAGTGCTCATTTCTCAGGAGCTCGGTCAAGCCTTGAGGCATGGAGCATGCCCATGAGTGTGCCGGGCGGACTGTCAGTGACAGGTCAGAGCTTCTTGCTCCACGATCTCCTCCTCTTCACCAATCTTCGAAGAAGTGGGAATTCAGAGTTTGAGCTAACCAACAAGTGGCGGCCACATCTTTTTGGTTCTTTAAACTGAGCAAGGTCTCTTAGGAGCTTGAAGTGTTCACACTGAAAGAAGCGAGGGCTGGCCAAGCACAGTCTGCGTCAGAGCTTAGGTGCCAGAGAAACCCGGAAGGGAGGCCCCAGCCTGGGCAGAAGCTCAGACGTGTCTTCAGGGGGTACAGAGGATGGGGCCAGCCCGGTGCTAAGTGTCGGTGCTAAGGGAGAGCAGGTGAGGCACCAGGGATGAGGCCTGGGCTTGGGAAAAAGATGACCCAAGGAGAGGGAGGGTCCCCATGAGCTCAATCAGAGGGGGAAGCACTGGGGAGACATTTGTGTTTTTTTTTTTTTTTTTTTCCTGGAACCAGGGATTGAACTCAGACCTTTGTGCTTGCCAGAGAAGAGACATTGCAATGGGTGGGAAGGTGGGCAAATTCTGTAGGGCTTTGGAAGTCCTGCCGGATGTGCCCGAGCTGATGGGAACGACATGTGTGTTCAAATCCTGGGTCCGGCTCTACTGGGGTATTTGATTCTACTGAGCTAGTAGAAGTTAAATTAGATGATTGAGTTTCAAGTTACAGGACATCCTGACTTCTACTTGAGGGTACTAGGGAGCCACTAGAATTTCTTAAGTTGGGAGGTGGCATCATGGAAGAATGTGGGTTCTGAAGTCACACTGCGTGGGTTTAGAAACCCGATCGCTCCACTCACTAGCTGTGTAATCCAGGAAAGTTGTTTATTCCCTCTGCATCAGTTTGGTTCACACAAACTTATGTTTGTAAAATGGGAAGAATGATAATGGTTCATAGGGTTTTTTCGCACTCAAAAGTAAATGACAACATATATCAAATTCGTATGATAATGCACATAACAAATGCAGTGGGAGATGGCACTGTCACTGTGCTGGGATGGTGTATCAGCTTTGTTCCATAGCACACAACCACAAGATCTCAACAGAGTATATTTATTTCTTGTTCGAGCTACATGAGGCTGTGGGAAGCTGTGCCTGTGGCCCTGGCTGCTGGTGGATGGTGGCTCTGTTGAATGTGTCACCCTGTTTTGAGACCCAAGGGGAAGGGACAGAAGAGCATAAGACACTGGTAGCAACCTGAGATGTGTCAGGAATTTCTGCTCCACTGTGGCCCATTTCATAGCTGACTGTGGTCGACTGGTCGAAGTGAGTCCTGGATCCCAGTCTTTGATCAATGCAGAGCGGGCCCGAGTGAGTCCGTTGTGAGGGTCATATGCAAAAGTTCTGGCACGTAAGGGATGCTAATCGGCTACCTACTGTAGTCGATGCTGAGGTGGTCAGGAAGTGCAGGAGTAAAAAGGGAAAAGAGGCCTAGATTTGGTTAAGATAATAAAACCAGGAGAATGGACGACACTCCAGCAACAGGTTCTGAGCCCGCACATGGGTGTGTGGACCAAATCCTCTCCAGATGTGCAGCTACAAGCTGATCACGCAGAGTCTGTGTTTGCCACAGCCAAGTTTGCCAAATGGTTGTTGCAACATTTGTCAGGTGTGGCCCAGTTCACCCAAATGGGGAGGTGCTGAGTTCTATTCTGATTTGTTGTGAGTAAAAAAGGGATGCATGCCCTAGAAAGGGGACTTGGTAGGACTTCACCCCTAAGCTTTAAAGAGAACAAGGTCAGGCTGGCCAAATAGTTCAGCAGATTAAAGCACCTGCAAGTGGGCGCAGAGGCCAGGGGTTCGATCCCCATGTCTGCCATGCCAGCCTTGCCTCCAGGGCACGCTGAGCCAGCAGCTGAGACTGGGCGTGGTGGTGCGCGCCTATAATACCAGCTCTTGGGAGGCTGTAAACAGGCAGATCACTAAAAGTCTGACCTAGTAGTGAGACCCTGAACCCCCTGTAGACCCTTTCCTAAATACAAATAAATAAATAAGAACAAAGTCAGGGCACTGGACAGCACTGTGGTGCTGAAGGGTGAGCTGGTGCGGCCAACAGTTGGCAGGATGGGTAGCGAACCCATGGCATTCATGCCACAGCAGGCTGTTTGCTATCATTGAGAGCTCTGAAAGGTTCGCCATCACTGGGCTCGGAGCTGCGCAGGGCTCTGGGGGACACAGAGACACTGGGAAGGAGGGCCTGATTGTGGTCTTGGATTGCATTGGTGGTGTTTGGTCTTTAAACCCTTTAAGAATGCCGCAAAGGCTTATACGATGTGAAGGTGTTCTTTGCCCTGAATAGACGTAATAACCCAATGGTAGCTTTGCTCAGGAAGAGCCAGCTTTGAACTGATGTGCGTGGTGCGCATGGATGTGGATGGGTTGGGTTTTGGGTGCTTTGTAGAGAAGATGAAGTGGAAAACATGGAGGAGAACAGTAGACAGGGAGGTAGGGATCGCACCCCATGCTTCTTTCCTGGGCCTGTGCTGTGGGCTTACACAGCATTCTCCTGGAGGAGGCCCGCCCTGTGTCAGGGATCATGAGGCCTCCCACCTTGGAGTCTGCGGTTCATCTCATCCACCTGCTGCGCTGGACCCTAAATATGTGCAGCACCGGGACCTGTTGGTCCTCAGCCCCCCTTGGGCACGCTTACACACCTGCACACCAGTACTTCACAGCGGGCCCTCTGTACTGTGGGACAGGTAAAGTAGGGCCTGCAAGCTGTGCTTCCGGGCTGGGTGAGGGCCTGGCCGCCCCTGCAGTGGGCCTTCCTCAGCAAGCCTGTCTGTAGGTTTAGTGCTAGGTAGTGACCAGCCAGAGGAGCTCGGGCTGGCAGGAAGGCTTTGGGGCTCAGAGACCTGAAGGGAGGCAAAGCTTCTAAAGAGGTGCTTTGGCACTGGGGAGATGGCAGACCTAGGGACCCACACAAGTGTTTCTTCCTTACAGAGGAGTTGTCTTTTCCAAAACTGATCAGCTTCTTTATGCTCTTCAGGCATGCTTCACATGTAGAGTGCTTGGACTTTCCTTTTCTTTTTTGAGATAATTTTTTTTTTTTTTGAGATAATTCTTCCTCCTCCTTCTCCTCCTTCTCGTCTACCTCCTCTTCTTGTTTGCTGTACTGTATGTCTGACTTTTCTTTGCTGAGACACAATATCTGACACCTTCAGTTTAAAACAGAAAAGTGTATTTTGGCTCACAGGTTGTAGAGGTTTCAGTCCGTAGGCGGCTGGCTCCCAGGCAGCGTGGCCTGGGCAGAGAGGCATCACAGAGTGGAAACAGCCTGTGGCAGGGTCGGCAGGAGCCAGAGAAAAAGCAAGGCAGGAGGAAGGCAATCTCTTTCCAGGCTGCACCCCTCATGGCCCACCTGCTTCAGCCAGGCGTTACCCCCTAACAGCACCCTGACCTATGAGTTCATCGGTGGGCTACACTGCCCACTAACGTAGGTGTCCCAAGAGCCCCGCCTACAAGCTCCTGAGGCTGGGGGGCATCTGGATATAAACTTTAACACCATTTCTGCACATGGGCCACAAAGTAATAATAATAAAAACCTCTAATGATTGGATGCCACTGTGTAACATGGTTTAAAACTTTCTAGCCTCATAGACTCCTTTGAGAATCTGCTGAAAAGCAATGGAATTTCTTTCGTGCTTCCTCAACTGTGCAATCAGAGGAGGCGGGCACCGAGTGTTGGATTGCGTAGGCCGCTCCCTGTTCAGTGCACGCAGCACTTTTCCTTGTTATCTTACACGGTCTTCTGAGGTGGGGACTGTGAATGATTCCATTTCAGCTGCTGAGACCCCTGCCTGCAGAGACAAGGCCCTCACCAAAGGCCACACGGCTGGCAGGCTGGGAATGAGCTGGCGGCCAGGTGTCTGGTGGAGAGTCACACAGTCTCCTGGGACATGAGACACAGAAATGAGCCGAAAGTAAGTGCTAAGCACAGCTGCAGGCTGCCTGCTGTGCAAACTCAGGAATCGCATGGCACCGGCTTGGCCAGGGGTCAGACGCTGGCTGTGTCGGGGGAGGCGGACGTCAGTGGGCACAGTGCCTTTGGCAGGCAGTCAGGCCACAGGAAGGCCGTGCTGAAGGCACAGGGCCATGAAGCATGGTTTAGGGAGCCAAGGGGCGGTGGAGGGATGTGGGGGGCAGTGGACGAATATAGAAGTCACAGTGAAAAAGGGCAAGGTAAGGCCCAGAGGAGTCTGGGAAAGTGCTCATTGTGGGATTAGACACCAGTGACCGGTTTTGAGCAGAGGTAGAGCATGGTGGCTTTTGTCTTTCAGAAAGGTCACTCTGGCTGGGACAGGATAGACAGCAGGGACCCAGATGGTGAGGGCCGCCCTGGGGAGGTGCAGGGGCGCTAGGAATCGGCTGATGGCTATGAGGGCAGGTGCAGTCTGACCCAGCAGAGCTTTGAGCCAGGAGCGTGCTGTCTTCACAGTGCATGGATTGGCAGCTCAGTCCCCGTATGCGTGTTGGGAAGCAGAGCCAGGCTAGGTGCTGGGGTCGAGGGTTCCCCCTCACAAGTGCTCAGTGATGAGTGCAGTCACTGGGGCTGGGTCCACACCAACAAGAGCACGCTCTTCCAACAGCAGTTCTGCCTCCAGCCTCTCTTGATCATGTGCTCCTGCTCTTCTGGTCTGGAGGATGTGGTGCGAAGGTCACGGACGTAGCCCCGTGCTTCCGGATCTCCAACCTCTGCAGCCCTGAGCTGAGGAAGCATGTTTTGTTTATAAAGTCTCCAGTCTCAGGTGTTCTGTTACAGCAAAATGGACCAAGACGTGGTGTATGAAGTTAGAGAGAAGGGGAAGGGTAAGCTGAGCATTTGAATGCAATTTAGCAAGGATTTTTTTTAAAGCATCTGTTCTAAGTGCTGACCATGTTTTAATCACTGGATTTCCAAAATCCCTTGATGTCAAGGTGGGAAACTGGAACAAGGAGGTGAACTTGTCCGCGTGGCAGGGTCAGGAGGTGGGGCCCTCATGGAGCCCCGCTGTCTGGCCCTGTGTGGTGTCCTCAGACACTCCGCCTATTGGGCACAGAGTGTCCAGTGAGGGGTAAGTGTGGAGAGAGCTGGCCCCCAGGGGCACTGCCTGTGCCAGCTGGCCGGGTGAATGCTGCTCCCTGCTCTCACTGGAGAGTCTGCCCGAGCTCTCGGAGCCCTTCGGGTCGCCACCATGGGTACAGTGAGCCCAGCTTCCAGTTTGGGCTCCACCGTCTCTTGCCTATGTCTTCTTGAGAAAATCCCCTCACCATTCTGGGCTTTCTTATTTGCAGCAGCTGTGTGCATGTCGCCAGGAAGGTGATTTAGGGATAAAAAGTGAAAGAACCAGGTAGGTATTGCAAAGCAGACGCTTGGTCTGACTGCGATTTTCTTGAAGGCAAAGCCATGCTGTTTAGGTTTCTTCCTGTGAGACAAGAAGAGATTGAAGGATGAAGAAATGACTGGGGGTGCGGATGTGGGGAGAGCTGATGTCTCAGGCAAAATGGAGGCCCTGCTGCTCCTGAGGTCAAGAAATGTGTTATTTTAAAAGTCAACTAAGGGGCTGGGGAGATGGCTCAGTAGAATAAATGCTTGCCTGGCAAGCTCAAGGCCCTGAGTTCAATCCCCAGTTCTGCAAAAAAAAAAAAATCAAAAAAAAAAAAGTCAACTCATTCATCAGGGACTTTTTCCTGAGCACCTACAGGTGCGAGGGCACCCCAGATCCTGGTGCGATAGCTGCAGTTGTCATGGAAATGGGCCTGTGTGCCTGGGGACCACTTGCATTTCTAGTTCATCAAAAATAGAAAAAAAGTATGCTAAATTAAATTCAACCTCGCACCTGTGGCCACTCCGGGTGGCTTTCATGGATGGTACGGCAGCTCCAGGCGGCATGCTGACCCCTGGGCAGAGTCAGAGGCACATGCGACATGTTTCTGTGAGCAAATGTGAGTGTGCAGCTGGGCCATGTGCCAGGGCTTGCCCTTGCACGGAGGATGACCAGGCAGTCAGTGGGGACTCGGGTGGCCTGGGGGAGACTGGTCTGTAAACTTAGGACCCACATCACATACGCACTTGCTGAGGCTCGTGGCGCAGAGCCTCCATGATAGGCCAGTTCACTCTGATGCAGCAGTGCTGCGTAACAAACATCCACTCTAAGTTCTGGCTGACGGCAGCAGATAATTATGTATAGCCGCAGGGTCTGTGGGTGGCAGAGGCTCAGTGGAGCTCAGGTACAATTGTCTTCAGGCTTTGTGTGAGTTCAGTGCATGCCTGTAACTGTTACTCCTGATGTGACAACTGCATTAGATTGAAGAACACCAAGCAGACAGTAGAATGGTTCTGAGTTTGTCTGGGAGGGTCACAGGGCTGTGCCCTTGTTTGGAGTCTATCTGGCCCTTGTTCTGTAGCTTTGGTCCTCCACTGCCCTGTCACCGTGAACTAAGCAGCTCTGCTCCGCTGCACATTTCTCCCATGATGCTCCGGGGTCAGAGCCAGCTGGCCATGGATTGAATCCCTGCAGCTGTGAGCCAGGTACACATCTTCCTCACATTGTTGGGCATTATGAGCAGAAACAGGAAAGCAGCCTGGTATAGCTTGTTCCTTCTTTGAGTGCCATCCTTTTGCACATGTAGTTTTCATGGAGTGGGGACAGATTTCCAGGAAGGAAAGCTGAAACCTCTTAAAGCTTGTGCTGGACCTGGTGCCTTCATGGTTTCTGTGCCTGTGGGCCAGAGAAGTTTACATGGCACATCTAGGGTTCCTGTGGCAGGCAGCTCCACCATACCTGCCTTGGAGCATGGCAAGGTCCCCGTACATGAGCGACACAGCCTGCCACAGGCATTATTTGGGTGTGATTGTCAATGTACATTCCTGCCTGTAGCATAGATCTGGTAAATGAATATACGGTTAAAGCTATCTGACACAGAGTTAATGTGACATGAGACCAGGGTGTTCATTGTGAGGACAGCTTGGCCATCATGCTGTGCTGTGGGTCTGCCTATCTGTCCTACTGAATTTTGAAGCTGCAGATGTGAGCTTTGGTGCCAATGGCTGGTAGGGTTTTAAGAATTAAATAACTCAGAATTCATCTTCACATTTTAATCTTAAGAGAAAGTGGTTCAGATTTCACGCATTCAGTGCACATCAAGTGCGACTACACTCCAGTGAGGCGTCCCCAGTCCTTTGCCAGCTCACTTCCACGTTTGCCCTTTGGAAAGGAAGACTTTTTAAAAAATATTTCCAGGATTACTGGCCGTGTAGTCACCCTGGGGTTTCTTCCACTCACTGTGTGTAGATCTGGCAGCCTCGTCAGCACTTGTGACCCCTGCTGACCCTTGTTCATTGGCCCCAGATTCCAACCTCTCCATCAGTGGTTGTCATAGGGAAGGGGCTAGGTTCATGCCTCACCCTGACTTCCTGGGAAGGAAAATGAAGGCATGGAAAGGTGATGATGAGACCTAAAAGTGCTGGAAGTCAACTACACTCAGGGTGGCAAGTGTTACCATCACGTGGGTTCTATGGGAATCTCACAGCAGGGCCGAGGTATTTCAGCACCGTGGACAGCGTCCACTGGTTCCTCCCCTAGAGCTCCACACCTGGGGCTTTCCAAAAGTGCACTTAACGCCCTGTGTGGGAAACTCTGGCGAGTGTTTAAATTAAAGCAATTATTACGGCAACAGACACATTACCCATAATCCCCCCTGAGTACTTCTTGCTTCGAACACTCCTACCCTCTGTTCTCACCACTCTGTGGGAAGTCTGGGAGTCTCCAGGGTTTCTTTCTTTCTTCTCCTGGGTATCTTTAGTTGCGCTCTTGTGGCTGTATACAGGTGCTGAGCCGACTGAAAGCATTTCCCTTTTATGGTCGTTGGGCTTTGGGAAAGAGCAGAAGTTGCTTGGCGCCAGATCAAGTGGGTAGGGTGGACAAGGACACTTGGGTTTCTGTGAGCTGCACTGTTTTGGGGTGGTGCTCAGCTGCAGCATTCACCATATTTTTGATCACCCCTCATAAAGATACACATGAAAGAGAACTTCTTTAACTGCTTTGGAACATGGCAGGAATGATGGGAGAGGAGTGTTCAGAGTGAGGAAAAGGCTTTGCGGGTGCACGGTGATGAACCTGAGTTTTTCTGTTTTTGGCTTTTTAAGGCAGGGTTTGCCTCAGTCTCCCGAGTGCTAGGATTATAGATGCATGTCACCACGCCTGGCTAAAATGTCTTTTACTTTAATAAATCTTTAAAATTTAAACACCTACGTACACTTTAGTCACCCCTCAAGTGCATTGTTTATTTTGCTCGAGTGTCCCCCATTCTCCCTTTCTCTCCAGCTCTATGAATTTGTACTCATACTTCGGCCCTCAGCCCACATGGTCCCTCCTTGGGGACAGTCTGCCTGTGAAATCACAAGTTTGTTCTTGGCTGCTTTCCAGGGTGCCAGGGTTGCTAAGTCAGTGACTTCTGGGTAAGTGTGGGTTGGCTGAGAACACTCCTCTCATCTTCCGAGGACTCTCAGGGCTTGCTGGATCTTACACCCGTCCGTCCGAGACCTGCCTCGGTTGCTGTGGGTGACAGACTTCCTTCCCACGGGGCAGGAGGAGGGCGGAGGACGAGCGCCCATCTTCAGTGAGGGAAGACAGCAGTGCAGAGGGGTCGGACTCTTCCCGCCCCTGGCTGGGCCTAACCTTGTTTATTCTGCTGTTGTGGACTTAGAGTCCACAGTCCTCAGGCCTAGTGTTTGCCAAGCCTGGTGACCCTCTGCTTGGACCAGCCTCAGCCCCTCAGGAGTCAGGTCCACTTCTCCTGTGTGCACATAGCCCTTCCTGAAGCACTTGTTTATGAAGTGCAGCTCCATCCACAGGAGGTGACAGGGAGTCAGCAGGCACACCGCTGCGAGGCTGTGTGAAATGCTTCACACACACACACACACACACACACGCACGCATGCACAAACGCATGCACACACATACACACATACTCATGCATACACAAACGCGCGCACGCACACACACACACACACACACACACACACACGTGCGCGCGTACCTCCAGGGCCTTCAGCCAGAAGCCTGGGAAGTAGGTGCTACCTTATACAGAGGCATTTGTTGTGGTGCTTGGGATTGAACACAGGGCTCTTACCCTGAGCTATGTCTCTAGATCTTGTTTATTTTTTATTCTGAGACAGGGTCTTGCCAGATTGTTAAATTGCACAAGCTGTTCCCCAAATTGCATTCCTCCTGCCTCCCAAAGTGCTGGGATGACAGGTGTGTGCCCCCTCTGCTGGCTAATTATTTCACTTCACAGCTGGGGAAGCTGAGGTCAGGGCAGTGAAGTCACATGGGCACTAAGAGGGGTGGAAATTGCAGCCTCCCTCTGTCCGAAGGAACGGCTGCTGCTGCCCATCACTGATCCCGCGATGCGCGCCGCGCCAAGCATGATTCAGTGAGCTCCCCGCTGTCACCGTGGGCTGAGCTGGCGTCTGTGGCACACGATCAAGTTCAGCTGCTAGGTTTTCATTGAATTTTTCACGGGAGAGTTTATTTTCTTCAAAGCCTATAAATAGTGATTTCTGTACTAAGATTTGCCTTCGCTCACATCTGTTTGCTGCGCACTGTGACACCATTGTTCTAAACGTACAAATCTTGTGTAAAATTTTGCAAGTGTAGGTATATATAACCAAGTACGCATCTTATATGTGGGTATAGTAAGCCTCACTCCTCCGCTGCGCCATTCTGTGAGGAAGAAAGGGCCTTAGATGCGAGGTGTCGGGCCAGGCCTTGGGATGTCCCCGCCCTCCACCTGTAGTGGGTGGCACGGGTTCTAGAACATAAACATGTTTGCAAATGCCACAGTGCAGGGCTTGGGGGCCCATCTGGGTAGGGAGTTCAGAAACCTGCGCGCTGTCTGCTTTTGTGTGATTGGAGGTCATACCTGTTCCCAACACCGTCTCTATCCACAGTCAGCCCAGGTCCAGCCTCTCTACAGACCACTCAGGGCAAGGTGGCTGTCCCCAGCAACTGGAAGGCACCTTTCCTCAGGTGTCTGCTGTGGGGAGGACCTGGAGGCTGGCAGCTGGGCTCCTCTGCTGATTCCTTGCTGCACGTGGTGCGGCAGGGGAAGGCCTGGGAGTGCAGTCACTGTCTTGCTCTGCTTCTGCGGGGGGTAGTGTCTTCTCAGCTCTGCATCTGGGGACCCCGTTCTGGGACAGAGAGCCCTGAGCTTGAGTTCTGCAGGACATGGCTTGGAAAATTCAGACCAAAAGGCGAAGGGATGATAAATTTCAGGAAAGAAAATGAGGTTGCCACATCAGCTCTTGCTTGATTAGGAGTTTCTTCATTTTTTGCAGAACTATGCTGGCCCCTGAGCCACTCCAAGAGCTCGGACTTCTAGCTTTGAGCCAGGCTCCACCAGGAGGAAGCACAGAGCAGGCTGGGGCTTCTTCCTGGTGCCCAGTACACTATGCCTCTAGTCAGGCTGAGCGAGAAGAGCTAGTAAGCGGGACATGGCGGTGCCGCCACCACGAGAGCTGGCGTGGGCAGCCCGCCGCAGTCCCTGGCGCCTCAGCGTTCTGCATTCTGCCCCTCCTGTCTGTGCCTCGCGGACAACCAGAGTCCGGGACTTCTCTTTTCCTGGGTCCCGGAGCATCTTCCAGAGAGCTTGGTGGCTGCCCTGCTGGAGATGTACGTCCTATGACTGGCTTTCTTTTTAGGAATATAGGGCACGTTTGGGGCCTGGGCATGACTAACCTTCAGACCCTACTGCCGGGAAGCAGAAGATGCTGTTTTATACTTCTCTGTCATATCTTACAGCTGTGAAGCCTTTTCATTTTCACCTGTTCATCTTCCAAGAATCAGTTCAGGCACCACTCCACCCACTTGCTCATCTATCCACCCATCCATGCATCCATCCATCCACCTACCCACACATCAGTCCCATCCATCCATTCATTTTATCCATCCATCCATCATACATACATTCATACAGAAATATATATATATATATATACATATATATGTGTGTATATATATATATATATATATATATTCATTCATTCATGGTGCCCACCCATCGTCTGTCCATCTACCCATTCATTTTGCCTTATATCATGCATACATACATACATTCATAGTATCCATCCATCCATCCATCCATCCATCCATCCATCTACCTCTCTGGACAAGTTGGGTTGAATATACTGGAAATGTAGTGGTGAAGACACAGCTGAGGCCTGCTTCCCTGGAGCTAGCAGTTGGGCGAGGGCATCTTCAGGACAGCTGGCTGGTGCCCCCACCTCAGTGCATACACAGGTGGTCCTTTCTGTGGTTCTGCTTCACGCAGCCAGCGGATGACACATCCAATTTTGGAGCCTAGAGGATATGTAATAAAGCCGTCTGTCAGCTTAGGGTATTGAGAGCTTGGAAGGGGTCCTGGGGAGTAGGCTCTGTGGGCTGGCGGAGTGTGTGGTGCTCCTAATAGGGCAGGGTGCTCTGGTAAGTGGTGCTGAGCAGAACTGTGCTAGGAGAAGTCCTAGATAGATGGGGTCTCACCAGCCTTGGCTTCACCCCAGGGAGACAACACAGATGCAGGAAGCCACTGAGGGCCTCTGCTGCTCAGAGTCCACAGATTCTTTGGTTTGGCTTAAACTCCTCTGAGCTGGCAGAGGAGCCCCCACCTTCCTCTCCTGGCAGAGGCCGTGGGCCCAGGAGCCCCACCTGGGGTGTTCTGGCAGCTCCTGGGAGCCCCGGCGGGGTGGAGCCCCAGCTGCCTCCAGGGCAGCCGGCTTCTCAGCTCCTGTCCTGTGTGTCTTTGCCTGGGTTCCTGCAGCCCTCACAGCCCCTCGGGAGGGCCACATAGTGTTGTTAGTGCATCTTAACTGCCTTGCCTAAGAATGGCGTGATCGGCAGCTGGCGGGTAGCGAGGATAGCAGCAGGCACGTGGGGAGAGCTGCTCAGCCTCCAGAAAGTGCGTCAGCAACACTGAATGGCAAGGGGGTGCTTGGTGTTCCAGTGCACGGCGAATGGGGGATCCCTCGGGAGAGCCACTTGGCCACATGTACCCAGGGCCATAACTCAGGTTGGTGCCGCTTCTGAGAAGTGTGGCCACCAGGCCACCTTGGCCAAGGAGGTTCTCTGTGCACGAGGAGGCCCACTGAAGCAAGATACATCACAGTGGAAGGGAACAGGCCCACGTGAGGCGCTGAATGAGTTGGGCATTCGCGAGGTGGAACATTTGTAGCCATTTGTAAATTGTGGTTGTGAAGAAAATGCCGTGGCTTGGGACTTGCTCATGGGAAATGGGGCAAAGGACAGAGCGGAGGTCTGTTTCTGGGATTTGCTGTCTCGGGGCCTTGCACACCCTTCTGCCTGCCCAGAACAGTGGTGTCTGCCCCCCACCCCTTTGCAGCCCCTGGTCTGGTCCAGCCGCTTCACCTCCTGTTAGGCCTGAGCTGGCCCTGGTGACCCTGCAGATAAGACTGGCAGCCCCTTCCCCTTGCACCCACCTTTCCCTCCAGAGCCTTGTCCTTGTTAAACATCTGTCTGCCTCGCGTCTGTCAGCCCGTCGAGCAAAGGCTGCCATTCTGGCTTCCTCTGGGGGCCCGAGACGATCAGGTGTGCATGAGCGGATGCGTGGATGGCCTAGAATCAAAGCGGGGAAGAGGGAGAGGAAACCCCGGAGTCACCGGAGCCCGCCAGCGGGAGTGGTTATTTTTAGCTTTTCCGTTACCTCTTACAAAGTCTCCAAGTTGTTCTCGATCGTGTTTAAAGATGCCTTCAGAAATTCCTGTTCTACAAATGACCTAATTTCTTCTCAGAAACTGGGAGCCCCGAGGCTGCAGAGCGCTGCTGGACAGGGTGCTGGGGCTTAGCATGCACCCTGCTTTAAAGCAGATGGCTGTGAAGAGACATTTTGGGGACAGTCAAGGCAAACTCAACTTGGTCTAGTCGTGGGCTGAGGTGAAAGGATTAATGTTCATTTTGTTCCTTGCAGTAGTGGGCAGTGGTTTTGCTTACTTGAAAAGTTCTTAGCAGTTAGCACTATGTACGGAAGCATCTGGTGGACAGCTTGATGTTTGGGACTTGAGGGGGGCGGAATGGATGGATGGACCCGAGGGGGCCGGCCAGTCTCCTTTCTGTACTGTTGAAGATGCTTGAGAATTTTTATATTAAAAGCTAAAAAGAAAGAGAATGTGTTCCTGGTTTCTCCCTAGTGACGCTGAACACTTTGCTTTGTTTTTCAGAGTGACCGGCTCCTCATCAAAGGGGGACGGATCATCAACGATGACCAGTCCTTCTACGCCGACGTCTACTTGGAAGATGGACTTATCAAGTGGGTTGCTGGAGCAGACTCTCCCTAGGGTGTCAGTGTGTCTCCAGGCTGCTTGGCTCTGCCCGGCTGTGTTCCTGTGTCTGGGACATGGATTGGGGTCACACTGAGTGGAGGGGGTGTGCTCAGACACGCCAGCTCCCTGCTGCACCTAGGTGTGCCACAGCCCCAGCTGTGGGGTGCAGATGTGACCCCCATTTTACTATGGAGGTGACTGTCAGTGCGTCCTGCTCAGATACAGCCCTGTTTTCTTGCTGCCCACCCTCCCTGCAGCTGGCTTGAGAGGAGCAGCAGTCGGGGGGAACTTGCCTTCCCCAGAGAGCCTTGGCTTCCCCTACAGAAAGGCCCTTGGGTCGGGAGCCTTCACTGTGTCTCCCAGGGTTCCCCTGGCAGCCCTGCCCCTGGCAGCCCAGGTCCGGGGTTTGCTCAGGCTGGGTGGTACCGACAGGGGACACTTACTTCCCATGCTTGTGGAGGTTGGAAGTCGGGGTCAGGGTGCCGGGAGAGCTGTCCTCGTGAGGCCTGTTCCTGGCTGGCAGATGGCCACCTTGTCACTGTGTCCTCAGATGGCTTTTCTCTGTAACACGCAGACTTCTCTCTCTTCTTATAAAGGACACTGGTCCTGTTAGATTAGGGACCTACCCTGTGACCCCGCTTAACCTTTACTACTTCCTTGAAAGCCCTGTCTCCAAAGACAGACATGTGGGGGAAATAGGGCTTCAACAGGAGTTTGGGGGACTCAGTCAGACTGTAGGCAGGCAGGGGTTTCTCTGAGGACTCCCACATCTGACTGCCCATGAGGAAGGAGTGTAGCTCCCAGCCTAATCCAAAAGGGCCCCTTCCCTTGGCATCTGGAGGAATTGGGGGAGGGGGACCTTCCCGGGACTGCCTGGTGGGAAGTGTGGAAAGGAAAGCAGAGGGGAAGCTGAGTGAGGAGAGGGTCAGAGGGGAAGATGCCTGGTCATTAGGACCAGTAGGGGCCAAGGGTGCATGGAGGAGGAGGAGGGGGGGGAGGAGGGAGAGGAAGAGAGGTGGGAAAGGAGGAGGAACGGGGAGGAGGAGGAGGAGCAGGAGGGCTGCAACCAATTGAGACTGTGGGCTGCTGGGGATGTTGGAAGAGCAGCCTGTCAAAGTTCGTGAGAAGGAGGCGGGCGCAGGGCAGCCGAGCCATCCATGCCTCTCTCTGCCACCAGCTCCAGGCCGTCTTTGACCCTGGCCCAGTCCTCCAGTGCCTCCTTTCCTCCTGTTCCTCCCTGGCACCTGTCACCACGGTGACCCCCAGGCTGCTTCCTGCCTGGGCCTGTGCACCCCTGAGCCTTCCTGGAGTGCCTGCCCTGCCTTCCCCTGCTGCTGTCCGCCCTCCTGGGTCTATGTGACTTCTCTTCCGGGAAGCCTGCCCTGGAGTTGGCGCGGGCATGCTCCTGTGTCCCTCGGTCTCTCCTCTAGGGTGACATTGCCCCCTTCTCCCCCGCCCCCACCCCAGGGCAGAGCTGGGGCTTGGTGCAGAGCAGCAGGAGTGCGGAGCAAGGGGAAGCTCAAGTGCTGGCTCTGTAGCCCCACCCCCCCGGGGGGGGGACATCACCACCACACCTCCCACTGCTCCTGATAAGGGCGGGCGGGGGTCTTCCCGAGCTCCTCTCTTCAGCTCAGGCTCAGCGCCAGGTTCTGCCACAGTTTGGGCAGTCATAACTGGTGCCGGCACTTTCCTGTGTGTCACTGACCCTGATCTGCTCTGCTGTCTGCTCACCAGTGTCCAGGTTGAGGGCAAGTAGGCTATGATGCCCCTTGCTGCAGGGGCTTCCAGCAGGAGCTGTCACCAGGCCCCAGCTTGCCTGGAGCCTGCCTTGGAGCTCTGGAGCTGGGGCTTCTGTGTTTGCCCTTGGGGTGGGTTCTGTTGAGGCCCGGCTTCTGGTCACCAAGGCTACATATTCTTAAGTCCTTATTAGTGGGATTTTAAGTGACTTGGAGAAATCCCCAAGAATTCAGAAGATCTGGATTTCTCTTTTTCAAATAAAAATTGCTCGTGCTCAGATATAGTGGCCTCAGCCAGGCAGTGACATTGAGAGGCCACTGTGTAGGTGGTGGGGGCCAGGCTGCTGCCTGCTTAGAGCCCCCCTGCCTGGTGGACACCACTGCAGCAGGGAGGTCCGCGTTTGTGAGCATCGCCTGCCTGCTGAAGCTCTGATGCAGTGTGCAGGGTTGGTGGCTCTGCCAGACCTGGCTTTCCTGGGGCCAGAGCCCAGTGTGTTTGGCAGAAAGGCAAATCCAGGGGCTGTCCAGATCAGCTCACTCACGCTGCTGTAAAGACAAACCTAGGAGGAACAGCGAAACGTGCCTCTTGCAGCGTGGGGTCCAGGAGTCTGGGATAAGGTGTGGGCGGCGTGGGGCCTCTGAGGCCTCTCCTTGATGTGCAGCTGGGGTCTTCTCCTGTCCTCCCACACACTACCTTTCCACTCAGTTTGTGTCCTGTCCTCCTCCTTACAGGACATCAGTGACATTGGCTTAGGGTCACCACAGGGGCCTCCTTGGTCCTTTGTAGGTACTGAGATGATCCTGTCTTCAAGTACGGTCACCTTCTGAGTTTCTGGGGCTCAGGCTTCCACACATGCAGCTTGAGGGTGCACAGCCCAGCCCACCACACTGCTCTGCTGGTCACCTTCTTGGCCCTGGGACGAAACCCTGGACACCCAGGACTCCACAAGGAATGGAGTGTATTTGGCCCAGGGTTCCGAGGATTTAGTCTGTGGCCGGCTGGCTCCAAGCAGAAGCAGCATGGTGGGAGGTTGTGGTGGAGGAGAGTGATCAGCCCACAGCTGCCAGAGGCAGGGCGAGGGGAGAGAGCCAGGTGGCCCCACAGTGGCTGCCTCCAGCCAGATCCCACCTCCTGCAGCTCGGCCAGCCAGGATCCATCTGTGGGGGCCTCGCCGATGAGTACAGCTCCCCCATCACCCAGCCGCTTTTCAGAGCCCACCTCTGGGCTCCTCACAGTGGGCTTGTGGAAGACCAGGAGCCCGAGGGCAGGCCCTCCGGGGTCCGCTCAGCCCACTCAGTGCCCCGTGCTGGCTGCGTGCCTGATTCTTCTGAAGACCTGAAGTTGCACAGCTTGTGCCCATTTCACTTGCTTTTGAAGAACCAAAGGCCTCTCTGTTGTTGATCTCCAGACAAATAGGAGAGAATCTGATTGTTCCTGGTGGAGTGAAGACCATCGAGGCCAACGGTCGCATGGTCATCCCTGGAGGGATCGATGTCAACACGTACCTGCAGAAGCCCTGCCAAGGGATGACTACTGCTGATGACTTCTTCCAGGGGACCAGGGCCGCGCTAGCAGGCGGGACCACAATGATCAGTGAGTGCTGCTGTCCCTTCTCACCAGCAGTGTGACCCGCACACTCACCTGCTCCGCACAGCGGGCACCTTGTCTAGGGCACCGCTCCCACTAGGGCGTTACACGTGCTGCTGATGGTAGCCCTGGTGACTTTATAGGCACACAGACATTAACATTTTAAGTCATTTTACTGTACATTGAAATGAAAAACTAATACATTATGGATATTATCATTGCTTGGGGGAGATTACAGTTGGCATTTAGATTTTTAGATTTGAGAAGCTAATAAGCAGCTACTGTGGTGGATGCCCGTAACTCTGGCACTCAGGAGCCTTTGGCAGGATCAGTGTCACTCAGGATCTCTGTGTCTGTGGCCATCTCGAGTTATGTAGTGCATTAAAGGCCAGCCTGACTTACTGTCTCCAAAAACCAAAAAGAAAATAAAAGGGCAAAAAAAGTAGCCGAATAAGTTTAAAAGTGTTAGGTAAAAGGAGAGCTGGGAGATAAAGCAAAAGGAAGATTATAGGGAGACGAAACTCTGAGGTGTGGAGATCGCTAAAGTGTTGGGAACAATGACACAGATATCATGATGACAGATGGGAACAAGGCTCAGAAGGCTGGCCTGACCTGTCCAGGGTGCTGAGTTAGGCACTTGTGTTAGTAGGCACTGCTGTGGTAATTCTGTATAACAAACAGCCCCTAGTTTGATGTGGTTTCCATCTCTTCGGCTTGGCAATTTACCTGTTTAGAGAATGGAGGTTTAGGCCACAGTGCTGGAGGCTGGAAGGCCAATACCAGGTGCCCCCACTCAGTCTATGGTGAGGCCCCTGTTGGCTGAGTGACAGCGCGCAATGTGGCAGCTGGTGTCCTGATGGGAACAGGCGGGCTGGGAGAGGTCATGAGGGGAGGGCCCTGTCCTGCGCTCTCTGAAACCTCCTTAGGGCCAGCGTTGGTCCCTCCTGAGGACGGTGTCCCCAGGCCCTGATGTCCTCCTCAGGCCTTCTCCTCTTGAAGCCCCACCACCTCCTCACCTCCCATGCTGAGTCCTTGGGGCCATGTGCAAATCACATCCCAACCATGGGGGGCCCCAGACCTCAAGCAGTGCGTGCTCCTGTGAGTGGCCTGGAGGGGCTGCAGCAGCTCAGCCCTGGGCTGCAGAAGGCTCAGTGCACTGGCTCTGCTTCTCTACCCTGGCCCTGGGCAGCCCACTCTTGTTGTGGTTGGGACCTCGAATGTGCCCCAGAGTCCCCTGCATCCAGAGGTGAGGCTTTGGAAGGGCAACTGGATCATGCGATGCCACACTTATTGCTGGGCTGGGCCTAGACGGGTCCCTTCCTGTCCCTGGATGCCCCTTTGCTTCTGTCTGCCATGGGATGTGAGCTGGTCTCCACCCTGTGCCCAGTCCCATCTTGGAGCCACTCGGCATGGACTGACCACAGCGAGCCCTCCTGCTCCTCAGGCTTTCAGGGTCTACACTGCGTCCCAGCCACGGGAAAGCCCACAAAAGCAGTTCTCATCTGTTTGAATAGGTGCTTCTGCTTGGCTTCCACTTCAATAAGTGACTTTAATTAAAGCAGGCATCATTTGATTGTAAATATTCTTTCAGTGGTAAGGCTTTCTGATTCACAGCATTTGGTTTATTTGCTAGCTTGACTCTGCCTGTCTCTGACCCAGGCATCCTTTTGGGGGTGCTGCCCCTGGGCTAGATCTGGCTGCCCGGGACGGAGTGGTACTCTAGCTACCCGCAAGCCAGGAAGGTGTGGCTTCACCTCCGGGCAGCAGTGTCCTGGCACCCTTTCTAGCGGGCAGTCTGCGAATCTGCTGGCTGGGAGATGTAGACAGATGTGGCCTTGGACCAGGCTGGCTTGGACTGGGACCCCTTGCCGCCGGGCTTGTCCCCACGTCCAGGCTGATCCTTCGCCTCTGCGGACTTCATCTTCCTCACCTGCAGAGTGGGCCTCGTGGTCCCAGCTCCTGGGTTCCCTGTGCAGTGCCCAGTGCATGGGTGCTGGATGAGTCAGGGCTGAGGAGCTGGGACCCGGGGCTGTCTTCCTATCTCAGCTGGGAGGCCTGGGGGAGCCCTGCTCTGGGGCCTCACGCCCTCACCCCTGAAGGGTGTTTCCCAGGGCATCTCTTGGAGCCCTCCCATCTGAGGGAGTGGGGTGAGGAACAGGAAGGGCACCCAGGAGCGGGGAGGCGCCACCCCCACTCTCCCTCTCAGTGGGTGCTGGGCAGCAGCACGCTGCGCCAGGCATGGTGCCAGGTTTGAGGTGAGTGGAAGCAGGGATGTCACTTACTGTGAGGTTTGGCTGATGATTTAGGGCGGTGAGCTGACAGGGCCACGGAGCCCAGGCCACATGGGTGCTCCCTAAGGAAGCAGGTGGTGCACGGGTGTAAGGGGGAGGGAGCCCCACGAGGAGGCAAGTGGCATGTAGAAGCCTTGGATGGTAGAAGACGGGCTGTGACAGTAGGGCCCCGAGACTGAGACCAGAAGGACGAGACCTGGCTGGGCTTTTTATCACGTGGGTGGTGGGAATGATAGAAAGATTCTAAGCAGGAAGTGATACAATCTTTTTGTGGTGCTAGGGAAAGGACCCAGGGTCTGACATCCTCACCCCTTTTTAATTTAATTTCACTTTGTACAGGGCTTTGCTAAGTTGCTCAGGCTTGACTCAAGCTTGTGATGTCCCTGCCTCCGCCTTCCCCTCTGATGGGTTTTCAGAGAACACAGCAGAGTGGCTCAGATCACATGTGGCTGGGCCTCGGGGAGGGGATGGCGTGGTTCAGCCGCCTAGGTGGCTTGGTCCTGGAGGGGACTGCGGTGGACAGGTCTGGTATGTGGGGTCATGAGCACATCGGAGTGCTTGGGTGTGGCGGTGCGTGGGTGGCGCTGTCCTCCCAGCTGAGCTGCGTGGGCTGCTTGGGTATGCGCTGTGTGACTTGAGTTAGCAACAGGGAAGCTCTAGGCCCGAGCTTCACGGGCCCAGGAGTGGAGTCTGGCGGGCTGAGAGGAGCCTCAGAGAAGCAGGACAAAAGCCCGAAGGCTGCATTGCCGTAGAAGCTGGAGGAAAGCGGTGGAAGGGAGAAGGAGCCTGTGCCTGAGTGAGGCCACATTGAGCGAGGAGGGGACCTGCAGGTGGGGCCGCATTAGCAAAGGCCCATGCTTTGGATGAATGGAGATGAGATGGAAGAGGGCAGTAGGACTACAGTCTGGAAACTGTTATGGATGCCTGGCAGGGAGGAAGCACAAGAACAGGACAGTATCCATAGGGGTAGGCGAGGGGCCGGGGAGATAGCTCAGTAGAATAAGTGCTTGCCTGGAAAGCTCAAGGGCCTGAGTTCAATCCCCAGTTCTGCCAAAAAACAAAACAAAACAAAACAAAAAAACCCAAAAACCAAACCAAAACGAAACGAAAAACAAAACAAAACAAAACAAAACAAAAAAAAAAACAGAGGGGTAGGCGAGGTCGGGAGGCTTAAGAGACAGGCGGGGCCTTACAGGACCAGCTTTACATCTTAGATTTTATTGGCAGAAGACACGATGAAGTTGCTTTTCCTGGCGTCCAATCTTGTCTCCACCTTGGCATTCAGTGCCCAGGTTGGCAGTGTGGAGAGGCTTAGGAGCCAGCTGGCACAGGTCTCTGGTGGAATCTGCCCCCATCCGTTCGCTCTCTGTGCAACCTTGGGTGACGGTGCGACTCCCCTGAGTCCACGTCTGGGTCTGCAGAACCTGGCTGTAGCTGCCTATGTCAGGGCTGGTCTTGAGGGTTGATGGAGAGAGCTTGGAGCCTTCAGACTCCTGACACATGGAGAGCACCCGAGGAGTTGTCATGGGGGGCACCAGGGCCACAGCTGGGCTGGCATAGGTGCCACTGCTGATGATGGTGAAGAGAAGAGAAGGTGGTGAGGAGACAGTGGTGCTGGTGAGGGTGGGCACAGGGTGCTTGCTGTGCATGGGGTGGGGATGGCAATGCTGATACTGATGGGGTGATGGTGGGGATGCTGGTGGGGATGATGCGGATGATGGCGGTGATGGTGAGGATGCTGGTGGGAATGTGAGGATGTAGTGGTGGCAGCGGTGACACCCATGGAGATAGTGATGGCACTGCTTAGGTTCTGTATAAGTGTTGTGACACGGGTCTCTCTCTCTCAGTTGACCATGTGGTTCCTGAGCCTGGCTCCAGCTTGCTTACCTCCTTTGAGAAGTGGCATGAAGCAGCTGACACTAAGTCCTGCTGTGACTACTCACTCCATGTGGATATCACGAGCTGGTACGACGGCGTCCGGGAGGAGCTGGAGGTGCTGGTGCAGGACAAAGGTCAGTGGATGCTGTGGAGGGGACCCTGGAGTCCTTGGCTCTGGCGGACCCAGAGGCTGGAGTAGGAAAATCCCCTTGTGATGAGCTGCACACTGCTACAAAAACAGTGAGAGGACAGGCGACCTTCTTTTGGACATCTGCCCTTTTGCTCTTGGCGGTCCCTCGTCCGCAGAGGCAGGCCACTGGCTGTGGCCTGGTGTTCAAGGCCTTCGCTGCTCTGACTTCATTTTTCTTCTCTTCCCTAACTTGTCTTGGGCACCTGTTGTCCTGGCTGTCACCCCCTGCCTTCTGTGCCTGCTGGCCCCTGCTCAAGCTGTCCCCCCACCAGGAGCGTGCTTTCTCTGTGCCTCTCCAGTGCCATTCACCTTCAGCACCCAGCCCTGTGACCCATCCACCCTCTTCTTTTCAAAATCACTCTTCTTCAGTATCCAGAGCCAGCCCCTTTTTGGACTATTTGGGCCCTCTGAGGACACCTTTGTCATTGTTCTTGGATTATGGGACATTTGTCATCTGTCTGGCTCTTCCCTTTAAACCCTGTGCTCTGGGAGAGACATTTGGGTCTGTGCACTTCTGTGTCCCCCTTGGCTGTCCTCTGTGTGCCGGGGACCCTGTTGGGGGCAGATGCATTGCCTGGCAGGGAGAGGGGACTGCCTCAGCAGGCAGGCAGGACAGATGGGCCGGGCTGGGGGGCCTGTGTGCCGCCAGCCCTGGGGCTCCCTGCAGAGGTGCCTGGGGAGGAGAGCCAGGGGGTACTCATTTTGTTTTCTGTGTGGGGAGTCAAACCTGGGGCATGGCACTGTGCTGCACCCCCAACCCTCTTAATTTTACTTTTATTTGAGAAGAGGGGCTTGCTAAGTCACTAAGTTGCCCAGGAAGATCTCAAATTAATGATCTTCTGACTCAGCCCCCAAAAGCGGCTGGGTGGTGGGTGCACCTTCAGCTTGTAAATCACATGGGCTGTGTTTTTCCATTGTAAAAACGTCATCATTTCTAATATGCCAAGAGTCAGAAGGAAGGAAGGAAGGAAGGAAGGAAGGAAGGAAGGAAGGAAGGAAGGATCTTTCCACCGGCTCCTGCGTGCACCAGTCCCGTCTTCCGTGACGTGAGGGTTTATTGCCTCTGTCCCCGTCTGTGCTGATGACGCTTCCCTGGTGTGGTCGGTGGCAGCTGCTCTTCGGGAGCCTTCTCACTCACCGTTTTATGCGGAACATTGCTCTTCATCAGTAACTTCTTAATGGCTCATGACATAAGACGTAACATCAAATCTTTTATTGGATACTTAGGTTTTCTGTTTGTTTTATTATAAATCGTGTTGCGGTGAATGTCTTTCGATGTGAGCATCCCTGTGCATTCTAATTATGTCCTTAGATTTCTAGAAATGAAATTGTGAAGTGGAAGGTGATAGTGTTCTCCAAGGTCATGACACTGACCCTGGCTGGAATTGGCTCCCTGCGAGATGACCCACCCTCCCCAACACCAGCCTGGTCAGCGTCCCTGGCCCTGCTGGCTTGCACCGCAGGGGTCCTGGAGTCACAAAGCCCTTGCTGATCCCTGGGCAAAGGCACCCAACCATTGTGACTGTTATGCAGCTCTTTAATTCCTGGCTGTGGAAGAGTCCCGTGTGTATGTCTCCTTATGTGACTTCCCAGTTGCCCCCTCTGTGTGTGTGTGTCCGGTAGCATTTGCTGTCTGCCTAGAAGCCTTGCCTCTCCCTGTGATCACTGAATCCTGCTGTGACCACCTGGAACCTTCCTAGGAGGGCACCTGTGGCCTTTCTCCAGACCTTCCGTCCAGAGCTGTTTTCTTCCCTGGTGCATTACAGCTTGTTTGTGTAGCAGGCTGATGACCACATGGACAAGAGCCACGGGGACACGGAGAGAGCGAGGGAGGGTGCATTGGGGTTGTCACCTTCGGGGCCAAGGGCCACCAGCCTCTGCAGGGAGGCTTGCTTGTCAGAGGCAGCCAGAACAATGCAACTGAAAACCCTCAGGAATGAGGACTCCTGAGCTGCCGCAGGAAGCGGAAGAACCACGGGATGAGTGTGTTCAACATGACGGGGAATATTCTGAGGGGACATTCGTGGCCAGATGGTTTTTACTGTGATACATTTTTGACAATGTAAACATCCATCCTGTTTGTAAACCACTGCCTGTGGCTATGCAAAAATGCTGAGTGAGGCGTACACTCCTCGTGCGCACACAGAGCCCTGCGTAGGTGCAGCCTTCCCTCCGGTGGAGCGCCGCCCTGCCTCCTCTTCTGCACTGTGTTCATGAAGTCACATTGTGTGGGTGGCCCAGGACCCTCCCCTTAGGAGCCGCCTCTCCCTGGGGCCCACTGACACTATGCCTGTTTGTGACAGAGATTTGTCTCATGGTCAGAGGGAGGCCGTGTGGCTGGGCTTGCAGCAGCGCTGGCTGCTGGTTGGTTGGGCTTCCGTGTTGCCGGCCTGCGCCGACCTTCTGGGTTGGCCCACACAGCTCACTTTCCATGTGACCCCGAGCTTTCCCCCTGAGGCGGTATTGTGTCTGCTTCTTGCCTCTTGGTCAATTTCCAAAGCCTTGTTTAGTCAGGGCTGCGAGGAAGGGACACGCAGGGTGGAGCTGTGCCCACGGGGGCAGTATCGGTCTTCACTCGCTGCTGTAACAGCCCCCCCAGCACGTTCGCCATCTGAGAGTTCTGGAGGTTGGACACCCAACAGGGTTTTCCACGCCTGGGAGCAAGGTGCTGACAGGAATGTTCTCCTCCTCCACAAGTGTCAGGGACAACGGATTTGGGAGATAAGTGCCAGCTCCTTTCCTGGAATCTCATTTATTTGGTGAGGAGGACACCTAGGAGATGCTCTCTTGGCAATTTCCAAGTGCAGCAGACAAGAGATCTCCGGAGTTTATTCCTTCTGTTGAGCTGAAAATCACATACATGTCCTTTGACACGCATCTTTCCTTCTCCTCCTGCTCCCAGCCCCTGAAAACCACCATTCTGTTCTCTGCAGCTATGAGTTCAGTTTCTTGGATTGCCCTCGTCCCAGTCAGTGACCTCCTGTGACATTTGTCTGCCTGTGCCTAGTTCACTTAGGCTGATGTCCTCCAGGCACCTAGGTGGTTCCAAGCGACAGGGTCCCCTGTGTTTATGGATGCATAGCGTTCCATGGTGTACCCACGACACAGTCTCTACATCCAGGCTTCTGTGAGTAGACACGTAGACTGAGTCCCCTCCTTAGCTGCTGTGAACGGCGCTGCAGTGAACATGGAGTGCACAGGTCTCTGGGACAGACCGGTCTCACTTCCTTCAGATACACAGGCAGGGGGGGGGATTGTGAGATGCATCATCTGTGGCTCTATTTTTTTTTTTTTAATTTTTTTGAGAGGACAGGAGAGGAGAGCAGAGGAGAGGAGAGGAGAGCAGAGGAGAGGAGAGGAGAGGACAGGAGAGGACAGCAGAGGAGAGGAGAGGAGAGGAGAGGAGAGGAGAGGAGAGGAGAGGAGAGGAGAGGAGAGG
>NDGN011554648.1:0-10451 GCA_002564285.1 Tympanoctomys barrerae | reverse complement strand
GGAGAGGAGAGGAGAGGAGAGGAGAGGAGAGGAGAGGAGAGGAGAGGAGAGGAGAGGAGACAGGTTCCTCTCTTTCCACAAATTTTTACGTAAGTGCTGCAGGGGCTCTACCTCAGCCCAGCTGAGTGCTAGGCTGCTCAGCCCGCCTTCCAGGGTCCCTCCTGAGGAGAGGAATGTGGAAGGCCATCCCCATGCCCACCGCAGGCCCTCTGCACCCTCGCCGTGGGTTCTGACACTAAGCTGCCTTGCTTTCTGCCATGCCACCAGGCCAAGCAGCCACCTGGCCTGAGAAGCGGGAGCTGTGGGATGGGCTGGGCTTCTTCGGGCTCCATTGTGTGGCTGGGCCTGGCTCACTGGGTGTCTGCAGATGTCGGGCAGCTGACGAGGGGTTTCCTTGAAGGAGCTTTTCTTCACTTCTGCATCCAACAACAGCCCGGCCTGGTGCAGGATGAGCTCTCAGTCATGTTTACTCTGCATGGTGGTCGCTGATTTATTGGAAATAACGTGCTTCTCTTCTCCTTTGAATCTCCATGCAGGCGTCAATTCCTTCCAAGTCTACATGGCCTACAAGGACCTCTACCAAATGTCTGACAGCCAGGTAGGTGTTCCTGCCAGTGGGCTGGTGATGAGGGCAGGGACACCAGGGACCAGCAGGGAGATCCCAGGCCCACTGCTGGGGCATGACCTGGGTCTAGCTGTCCCGCTTCCGGCCCAGGCAGGGCCCAGAGTCCTGATGCAAGGCTCCTTCCCCCACTGGGGACTCCTCAGGGTCCCGGGAGGGTCACTGCTACACCGTTCCTGGAGAGCACGGTGGGTGCTTGGTGCAGGTTCGGAACCTGAGATTCCTGAGAGCTTCGCTGAGGGCTTGGGCTTGGGGAAAGCTGGGATTACAGTTCAGGCTGTGATGGGAGGGAGTGAGATGCTGGCTGGTCCTGTCCTTTAGCTTCCCACTCAAAGGAGCTGTAGACTCTCCAGCCTCCAGCTTCTGGCAGGCGAGATGGGGCATAGGGAGCTGAGGAGGCAAAGGCTAGGGGCTGCTCTCCAGGGGCTGGTACCCCTGGGTACCCAGCCTTCAGCTGCTAGGTCTCCTGCTTGGGCCCCTCATCACTTGTCTGCTTGTTAATGAGACAGGGAGCCCAGGATGCTCCTGCTAGCCTGCTGGGGTACAAGCCTGGGCCATGCCTGCTTGCTGTGCAGCCTGGGACTGCTTTCCCAACCTCCCAGGGCCGTTAGGCTCCTAACAGCCCCTCTCTCATGGAGCTTTGCAGAGGACTGAGTGCAGGTACTGTGCCTGGCCTGCACGGTTGACACCAGGTGTTAGGTGGCTGTTCCTGGGCATTGCCATGGGGCCAGAGAGGCCTTATAGGGCTGTCAGTGCACACAGCACCGTACTGGAGGAGCTCAGGAGCTGACCAGGACAGTGAGCCACCACTGGGCGGTGTGCAGGCCACCGTGAGCAGGTGACCTAAGCCTGCGTGGCACGCACCATCTGAGTGCTGAGTCACAGGAGCCATTATCACAACCACAGAGGTGTGCAAGAGGACCCAGGTCCCTGTTGTCACAACCTCACATGCTCTTCTGGGTCCTGTGAGTGGCTTTACATAGGCCAGGTAGACTCGGTTACTCTGGTTGTCTCTGCCGACATTTGAGGCACCCGAGGAGCCACGTCCAAAGAAAGCACAAGGCATCAGTGTTGAGGGCGTCCCTGCCCTGTGTGAGCCTCCTGCTGTGGGCCTGGAAGGAGCTGGGCTGAGGCCCACCTTTTCCTGGGCTTGTGGTCAGTGGGTGACTTGCACTGGTGGAACAGCCTTGCCTGGGGTGCAGAGGCTGACAGGGATGGAAGTGGGGACAGAGCGCAGTCCCTGTGGCTCCTGCACTTGCTGTGGCTCTGAGCTCACATGTGCTCTCGCTGTCTCCTCAGCTGTACGAAGCCTTCACCTTCCTGAAAGGGCTGGGAGCAGTGATCTTGGTCCACGCGGAGAATGGAGACTTGATAGCTCAGGTGAGCAGTGTGGGAGACGCCACTCCTGGGTCTGTTTTCCTTGGGCCAGAAGGGGGCGTCTTGGGTTGGGTCAAGGAGAGAATGGGATGGGGTGGGCCAGGCCAGGACTGGAATGCCACAGACATGCTCCTGGGTCCACCTGTGGGGTGGTGTCTGTGGGCCATTTTGATTCTTGAATTTGCATTCTCACCTGTGCAGTGGGGCCAGGCTGATGGCTCTGTGGAATGCAGGTTTGGAGCCTCCAGTCTCCTTGGGACAGGTGATCTGGGCCAAAGGACGTCAGCCCAAGGAGCTCGAGTCCTCCGGAAACATCAGCTTCATGGGCCTGGAGTCAGGGTGGAGTGACAGGCATGTCGCCTGTGGTCCTGACACCAGACGGGCTGTGGAGGTTGTGGGTGGGACAGGGGAAGAAAGGACTGTCAGCCAGGGATGGGCTACCAGTGGGCGGGGAGTCTGGAGAGAGGCATAAGTGGTGTCCTCTGCTGGGGCTCTTGGCCACCTTCCGGGCTCTGTCCCCCGAGTCCTGCATCTTTTCTGTGAGAGAAGCCAGCTCTCATCGCAGCTGGTCTTGCTCTGTCTGCTTGCTGCCCTGGGGGATTCTGGAGCCTCGCAGCCCTCTTTCACCTTTGCCTTTGGCTCGTTTAGCTGAAGCTGCCTGTGCGTTGCTAACACAATTCCCTCACTCTGGGGGCCTCCTATGAGCCTCAGTGGGGTTCACTCCCTTGGGGGAAAGACACCCACGGAGCTCTTCCTGATGAGCCGTGCTGTACCTGGGGGAGCTGAGGGATGCGGCCAGGAGGTCCCCAGAGCCCTGACACTCTGTTCCCACTTTAGTGTTTTCAAATGGTCTTTACAGTGGACTATAATAGCAGGCCCGAACTTGCACCTTTCTGGGTCCTCCTGAAAACTGTGCAGCTCGCCCCCTGGCTTTCTCTGAGAGTGCTGGTACCTGCCAGTGTACTGCATTTGAGAGCAGTTTTAAGTCCTTTTCTTTTGTCCTTTGGAGAGGCTGAGAATTTTCAAAGCTCTTAGCTCCTGTTTGCTTTGGCTTAGCAGTCCTTGCTTCGACTGACCTCTCCCCTCCGGCCATTTCTTCCTTCCAGCTGGAAGGACCCGGATGGCGCAGTCCATCTTCTGGGGCATCCTGGAGGCTCTATCATGCAGTTGTGCTCAGCAGCCAGAAGCCTGCTCTCCACTTGGTCTCTCGGGCAGAGCCTCGAGTTTTATGCTACAGGCATCCTCTTCCTCCATTTCTCCCCAGCATGTCATCGTTTTCTTCCCTCCCTCTCTCTCTCCTTCCTTCCCTCCCTACAGAAATAGAATCAACACAGATTTCTCTGCATCATAAAATCCTCTTGTAAACAGTCTCCAAAGATGCATTTACAAGCAGCAGCAGCAGCTGAAACGATGCCCACGTTTACTTAGACCCGCCCCAGCTGTTGGGCCTTAGCATCTCTAGATTATGCTCCTTCGATGAACTCAAGCTCGCAGCTGCGGGTACACAATGCAACCAGAATTGTGATGATTTCCAGGCTGCTGGGACCGGAGCTCCTGGTTGGGGTGTGTCCGAGAAGGGGGAGTTCAGCGGAAAGGGGGGGGGGAGTTAAAAGTTAGTAGTGTTGCAGCTGGCATCTGGGTGATGTATAAAAAAAGCAAGAAGGGACCAGGGAGATGGCTCAGTGGAATAAGCGCTTCCCTGGGAAGCGGGCCTGAGTTCAATCCTCAGTTCTGCAATAAATAAATAAATTAATTAAATTAAATTTAAAAAGCAAGAAAGTATTCCTAGGGTGAGGAGGAGGCCTCGGGAGTGGCGGGCTCGAATCTGGGTCGGCGGCCCAGGGAGCCATTTCAAGGTTCCAGGATGAGTCTGAGCAGTGGTTACCTGTGGGGAAGACAGACATATCAGGGGAAGGGGGATGTGGGAGGCTGAGTGGTGGCAGGCCCAAGGCCCAGAGAGCCTGCCCACCTCGAGTCAGCAGTGGGTGGGCCTGGAGCTGGACTCCACTGAGGACTCAGATGTCAGCGCCCGTGCGATGCCCCCAAGGCCACCTTTCTTCTCAAAGGAGAGCCCTGTAGGAGCCTCAGGTTGGGAGGGTGGCTGGCGGGTTTTCAAGCTCATTTCTTAGAGCCCTGTGTCTTGATTATTTTTCTGTTGCTGTAATAGAATACCTGACATGGAGTAATTTCTACAGAAAAGAGGTTTATTTTGGCTCACAGTTCCAGAGGCTCAGGAGCACGGTGCTGGCATCTGCCCAGCTTCTGATGGGGGCCGCAGACTCCATACATGACAGAGAACTGGGAGAGAGGCCAGACATGGTGTGCACTTCCTGGAATCCCTGTGCTCTGAGAGGCTGAGGCAGGAGGATCCCAAATTGAGCCCAGCTTTAGTGATTTAGCAAGACCTTGTCTCAAAGTAAAAACTAAAAAGGGCTGGGGATATAACTGGTTGTAAAGGCCCTGGGCTCAATCCGTAATATCTCACCCTCCAAAAATAAAAGAGAATTGGAAGAGGGAACAGTTGCACAAAAAAGGAGCTTGTACGTATATTATTTAGATGCCAATAGAATACCCATCTCTGGCAGGACTGAACTGGAGAGGGGGATACAGAGGAAGGACCATTTTGTACTTGTACATGCAGAATAGTTAGGGTAGATGGACGGCTGCTTTCGCTTGGTTCAGTGCGAGGAAGGATTTCTGCAGTAGTGTTTGGGCGGGACGTCCTGGCCGCTGCCTGTGCTGTGGATGACCGCTGAGAAGATAACAGTGTGCAATGGATTCATTATTGAAAATGTCCTATTAATCAGCTTAGAAAGTGTCTCATTGGTATTTGTTTCTCAATAAAATGAAATTAAAAAGAAAGAAATACTTATAGATAAAAAAAAAAAAAAGGAGCTTGTGAGGGGACCCAAGGGCACTCGCTTTAATCACAGCCTGAGCGCCGCACCTGCACCTAGAGGCCCAGTCCTTGGGCATGCATTTTGGAGAGGACCAGCTGTGTCCAGGCCATCGCCTTCATCCACCCCACTGGCCCCTGAGTCAGCTTGTCCCAGCATCAACTCTGAAGTCTGAGCTCTAAGTCACCTGAGCCCAGGGCCAACTTTTTCCAGCTGGGAGCCTGTGAAATTGGAAACAAGATCCAAACTTCTAAGACAGCTGGTGCACCAGGCAGAGGCTGAACAGCCCTGTCCAAGAGGTGTGAGGTACACTGTGCTCTCAGGAGAGGGGCTGCTGGCCCAAAGCAAACTCGGAGCCCGCAGCACAGGCGTGAACTCCTAATGGTGGAATCAGACCTATGACCCCGTCTTGTCACTGCTTGGGAGGGCAGTGGCCTAGCAGGGCTTCTCTGGGGCACCCTGGCTCTGGCAGATTTCTCCCTGGGCCTGTAGGCTTTCAGTGACAGCTTTTGAAACCTAGGTGGAAGCCACCGAGGCCTTGTGTGCAGCTCTCCTCTTCAGGCACCTGCAGGGACCGCCCCACATGGACCCCGCCGGGTCTCATCACCCTGTGGGGCTGGGGCCCATTTGAGCCAGGGCTCGGTGCAGGAGCTGAGACGTGGCCTGAGCTGGCAGGGACCCATGCTGCCCTCCCTGAGGGGGCCTGGCAGATCTCGGATGGGCCTTTGGGGACTTTTCTCTGTGGTCCCTGCATGGCAGCTGGCTCTGTGTTCCTGATTCCAGTCTCTTTGGGATCTCACCCCTGGGCTGCACTGTCACCATGTTCTCTGGTAGCCAGACATTTTTAAGAGAAGTTGTAACTGTTGTTTTTTCTTCCTAAAGTTCAACCCATACTTGAGGCAAAACAGGAGGAATGAGAGTAAGAGCCAAGGGAGAAGCAGGCAGTTCTGAGCGCTCAGGCTGACCAGCCTGACCTTCGCCCTCCCCTTGGGCTGCTCCGTGGCGGCCTGTGTGCCCTGCCGGCTGAGAAGCCAGATGTCCTTGTTGTTTTCCCGGGCTGGGCAGGCCAGTCCTCTCTGCTGATCTGTAGCAGCAGGTTGCCTCTCGTGGGCCACCACTTGTCACAACAACTGCCTCCAGCGCACAGAGGGTGGAAGGATTACCTGGAGAGGAGACTCAGACCAGTCTCCAGGAAGCCCAGGGGCCCCTTCCTCGCTGAGAGCAGGCAGCCCTAGGGAGCCTCTGGGACAAGAAGAAGCCCCCAGGCCACCCAAGCCAGGAGCTCTCAGGCGCTTACTCAGCATCTCAGTGGGAGAGAAAGCACTGTGCGCAAGCCTGGGCTTGGGGAGGGAAGCACGCGGCCAGACCCAGCTCAGCTAGCCGTGTGCCTTTGCCCTCGTTCACCTGCTCAGGCATCGGGTGCTTTTTCCCAGCAGCGTGATCATCCAGGGGATCCTGCGGCCCACCCGGGTCCCCACACGCACTCCGGGGCTCCTCCGCCGACCGTGCTTTCTTGTTCCGACTGCAGCTTCTCCAGCTTCTCATGCTCTCTTTCCCTTTGAAATGATGAATTCTGCCTGGAGTAATCCCCTTTTCCTTAACCTCGGCACAAGCAGTAAAAAGGAACCACTCCACTGCTTCTGTCGCTTGCTTAGCACTCTTTTTAGCTAGAAATTCTAGTTCATCGCTTTTAAATTCTGCCCTCCATTAGTCGGAGGACCTGGATGCGCGACACTCAGGATCTTTGTAACTTCCCCTCAGCCAGCTGCTGAGGAGATGTCCTCGTTGCCACCTGAGATCTCGTAGAGTGACCTTTTATGCTGTGTTTCCACCGGCACGCTGGTCAGCCACGCTCAGCCAGTCTCTAAGGGATCCTCACCTTCCCCAGCTCTGGCCTCCGAGCTCTCTCTGCGATCATCTTCTGTGTAGGAAGAGGGTGTCCCAGGCTTTTCCTGCCTGCTCCCCCTGCTCTTGCAGTGTCTGCCCATCACCAGCTCTTCTTCTTGCTCCCTCGTCTCAGTCTGCTTACTGTTGCTGTCACAAAATACCTGAGGCTGGGGATTAATAAAGGAAGTCTGTCTTTGGGTCCTGGTTTTGGAGAGCTGCATGCTGCTCCCTGCACTGTGGGAAGGGAGCAGGGGCAGTAGGGTGTGGATGGGGCAGAGCCAGTGTGCAAACACCCGGCGGCGCCAGGGGCTTCCTAACAGGCCAGCCCTGCAAGAGCTGACCCACTGCTGAGTGGAAACTCACTTGCACAAGACAAGGGTGAGGGCTGGCGAGATAGCCTAGTGGTCTAAGTGCCTGGCAAGCGTAAAGACCTGAGTTCGATCCTGGGCACCACATGCTGTGCCAGCCCCAGAACTGTGCATGGTGGCACACACCTGTAATCCCAGCACTGGGGAGGCTGAGACGGGAGGGTCACTGCAAGTCTGAGCTGTATAGAGAGATCATGTGTCCAATAAATAAATAAATGATAAGAAAAAAATAGCTCAGTGGCGTAAGCAACTGCTTGGCAAGCGCAAGGTCCTGAGTTCGACCCCTGGTACCAACAGCAACAAAAAATAAAAAAATAAAGAGAAAAGGACGAGTATCCTACGATCGCCTCACCACCTGCCAACTCTGTTAGGGTGGCGATCACACCTCCACAGGAGCTTCAGTGGGACAAGCCATACTCAGTTCCAGCTCCTGGCTTCCTCTGCTGCCCTAGGGAGCTAGAGACAAGGCAGGGGCACGTGTGCTCACAGGAGTGGCTGAGGGTGGATGGCGCTGCCGGGGGCCCTGGCTTGCACCGCCCTCCACCGTTAGACCCCACCCAGCTCCTGCCCAGCCTCAGCCTCCCCTTCCCTCAAGCCAAGGCTGGAGGTGATTTCTCCCACTCTGCCCTTCTGTAACCCCTTTCACTTGTCACTGTCTCACAGGAACAAAAGCGGATCTTGGAGATGGGCATCACAGGTCCAGAGGGCCATGCTCTGAGCAGACCTGAAGAGGTAAAGACCCCCTGGTAGGCAGGAGGATAGAGCCCCTGTCCCCCACTGTGTCCAGGAAGTCACCACCCCTGGCTGCCCATGTTCCAGAATCGAAAGGGGCTTCCCTGCCCTGGGGTGCCAGTGTGTTGGAGCATGAGCACGAGTGAGTGTGTGTGTGTGTGTGTGTGTGTGCATGCGTGTGTACGTGCATGTGTGTGCGTGCGCATGTGCAGAGCTGCTTGGTGATGGGTGTCGCCCTGGCAGCGCCCCTGGGTGAGGATGTTCTCAGTGTCCTCGTCTGATTCTGAACAAGGCTCGTGGACTGCTGGGCCCCGGGACACCGGAGCTGCCGGCTCCTAGCGACCGGGGACTGTGCATACTGCGATTGCCAGCTTTGGCAGCCCATGGATGTTGCTGTCACACCATGGCATGTGACCAGTGGCCTCACCCCAGAGAGCAGGCTTTTGAAATAACAATGGCCACAGCAGATTGAAATTAAATACAAACACTCCTCTGAATAGCCAGGCTCGCTGGTACACCCTGTAATTCTAGTGGTCTGAGAGGCTGAGACAGGAGGCTCTCATGTTGGAGCCCAGCCTGGACGACTCAGTGAGTTACCTAGACCTTGTTGCAGAATTTAAAACAGTGAGCAAATGAATGGCTGGGGATGCTGCTCAGCGTGCAGGTGCTATGTGCCGTCCTCAGAACCACAGATGAAGCCCAACCAGTCTTTTCATTACCTGGGCCTCAGGACCGGGGAGACAGCTCAGTGGAATAAGCGCTTCTTTGGCAAGTGCAAATGCCTGAGTTCAATCCCCAGTTCCGCGCAAAAAAAAAAAAAAAAAAATCCCACCCATTACCTGGGCCTCTGAACGTAGCTGTCATAGAGACCGTTTCTGGGCCTTTGACGTCATGTCCACCCGAGTCTCTCCCTGGGGGGTGCAGGCAGGAGATCTCCGGCAAGCCTAACAGCACACAGTCCTGTCTCCCGGCCCTCGAAGCAAGTGCATTACTTTACCACGTGACCTTCCCTTGATGTGACTGATTTCCTTTCTGACCTCATTTATTTAAAGAACATCTAAAGACTGACTGAGGGAAGACCTGGGAGCTCGGGTGGGTGGTGCTCGTGCCCGCCTTCTGTGACCTTTGCGCTTGTGTGCTCCCAGCTGGAGGCCGAGGCCGTGTTCCGGGCCATCACCATCGCGGGTCGGATCAACTGCCCCGTGTACATCACCAAGGTCATGAGCAAGAGTGCTGCGGACATCATCGTGCTGGCGAGGAAGAAGGGTACGCGCCGCTCCTGCTGCTGGGGGCAGCAGGCCCCGGTTTCTGCCAGCTGTCCTGTTTCTGGGGCAGGATACCCAGCACCTGCAGTTTAGAGGGGAGATTTATTTGACTTGCTGTTTCAGGGGACCCAGTGTGTGGTGAGCTGCTCCAAGGCAGGGCCTCGCAGTGGAAGGGTGCAGGGGACCAAGATTTTAGCTCATGGCAGCTGGAAAGCAGAACTGGAGGACAGCCAGGGAGGAGGGAATGAGGCACCAGACAGTGCCCGAGGTTACCCCTCCCACATGCCACCCACATGCACCGAGTAGCAAGCTTTACTGTGCATAGGTGGAGCCCAGGCCAGTCAGGTTTGAAAGTTAAGCATACTTGTCATAGCGCTGGGAGGGGGGTGCACAGCAGGTTCAAGTTGACTTCAAGGGCACTCTCAAGGGAGGGTGGCATGCGAGGGGGCAGCACGGTGCGTGGGCAGCTGAGGTTTGACTTCTGGTGTGTCCATGTGCCAGCCCTATTGCCCTGTGCCAGTCCTTGGCTGTGCTGAGGCCCAGCTTCCTTGTGGGTGGCTGGGGTAATGGTCCCTGGCTGTTGGCCAAATGAGACCCCGTGTGTGCAGAGCTTTGCCAGCTGGAAGCCCCTCTGTGGTGAGCAGGACCAGCCAGCTGTGGGCCTTTGGTCCTGCCTGCCCTCCTTCTGGTCTACCTCCGGGCACTTCGTCCCGGCCTGCTGTTCTGGATCCCGCCCAGAGCCTCACAGTGAGCCACCGCTACTGTGGGCTGGGCAGGAGGAAGATGTCCTCCCAGAGTCGGGGTTCTAGGGGCAGCACATACTGGTCACAACAGTGCTGGTCTTGGCTACCAGCTGCCTGGCTGTGATAACACAGTGACACTCTTTGTTCTTTGGGACATCCCAAGCACCTAATGGGTGTTACTTACTGTCCTTGTCACCTCCTGGTCCTTATTCACTTCTTGCTTCTGCTGCTCCACCTCCATGGGATCAGAGCACCATCCAGCTGCAGCAGAGGACTGTGGGGTGCTGCAGGGCTTGCTCCAGGGCCCTTCTCAGCAGGAGACTGGGCTGTGTGCCCTCAGGCCTTTGGCAGTGAGGCCCGCTGCACTCAGCCAGCCCCAGGCCTCGAGTGCAGAGCGGGTGCTGTTGGGGCCTGTTTTCTTTTGCTACACCAGAACACCCGAGGATAGGCACTTCACACACAGCGGAGGTTCACTGAGCTCAGGGGAGGTGGCTCAGTGGAATAAGTGCTTCCCTAGCAAGCGCAAGGGCTTGAGTTTAATCCCCAGTTCCGCAAAAAAA
>NDGN011554635.1:0-11211 GCA_002564285.1 Tympanoctomys barrerae | reverse complement strand
TCTATCTATCTATCTATCTATCTATCTATCTATCTATCTATCTGGCTGGCACAACATGCAGTACCAATTATCTAACTCTGAAGTTCTGTATCATTTTAATTTTATTTTTCTCTCTTTGAAATTCAAGAAATGAAGAACTGTGGCTTGATTGTCATGGCCCCAGGCATAGTCCTATCCCTGTCTGTGGGCTGAGAATTACTACCTCCTTCCCTTCTATGGTAATAATAATGACATATATTTATTGAGTTCTTACTATGTACCAAGCACTGTGCTAAATGTGGCCCATGGCTTATATTGCACACCGTTCTCATAAAAGCACAGAGGAGCAGATGTAGTCATTATCCTTAGAAAAACAAATGAGGGAAATGAGTTTCACAGAGAGTGAATTGACTGGATGACTCACAGAACATCTGCTCCCTCTGTTGGGTCCAGCTTCCTTCCAGAGAGTTTGTGAATGCCTCTTCTGGTGGAAAATCCCCAGGCTCTGGGTGCAGTTTTAATTTCTGGAAAGAGCTCAAACTGGCAAGAACAGGGGTAGGGGACCAAGCAAAGTGCCGTGTTAGGGGCAATGGGGGTGTCCACAGGGAAGGGGCTGGTGGTCTCTTGCATAGAGGAGGTCCACAAGGAAGCCCTGCAGGACTGTGGAATTGTGTGTGACTTTTTAATGGTATTCAGAGATATCATATATGAAACAGGTCTGGGATTTAGAAGTCATCAAATGCAACCTTTGTATTATTAGTCTAAAGAGTTTATGTAAATTAGCTAAAGTCATCTACCTAGTGACAGAATAGGAAATACAACTCAGCTCTCATCTTATCCCAGGGCTCAGTCCTCCCCTGACTATGGGCTCACGGCATACTAAACATCTGACCCTGGGCTGGGGGGATAGCTCAGCAGTCTAAGCACTTGCCTGGCAAGCGCAAGGGCCCGGATTCAATCCCCAGTACCACATACTGTGCCGGCCACTGAAACTGGGTGTGGCAGTGCACACCTGTAATCCCAGTGCTGGAGGGGTTGAGACAGGAGGATCACTATGAGTATGAGCTGCTTAAGGAGACCCTGTACCAAATACATAAAAGATTAAAAAAAATTAAAATTCTGATCCTTCTCCAATTTTCTCTGGACTAGTTCTAAGAGCACATGCTATGCAATAGGAGTGGAGACAGTTATGAAATAGCAGCACAACATGGGTCCTCTGGTTAACAACAATATATATTTACTTAAACTTTTGTAAAGGGGATAGAACATTTTTTCCTTTTATTTTATGAAAAAGAATAAAACAAAATTTCATGACAATAATAAGAGAATAACAATGTTATTATATTATCTTCATCTTGAAAATACTTTAGTGACTCAGCACAAGACATAAACCAGAAAAGATTCATACAAGAAAGGGACAAACAGATAATAGCACAAACTTCCTTTTCAATGAACTAGGATAAACTATTAGTATAAATGAAACAAATTAACACATATATTGGAATACTAAAAAATGGAACATGGAGGTTGAATTTGAGTTTCTCCTTGTTTCTGTTTGCTCTTTATCTGTGTATGTAGTGTTTCTCACGCGATGTCTGAGCTTGTGTACCTGACTCATTTCACTTTACCTATGCTCTCAAGTTGCATCCACATGAATGGCTCAGTTTATTCCTCTTGTAAAAGCGTAGCACTGCATTGTAGAGTGCCCTTGACCTGAAATAACAGCAACAAGTCAGGAGGAAGCTCTTAGAAGTGATGGATGGGTTTATTGTATTGATTGTAGTGATGGTTTCAGGTGTGTATAGTTATACCCAAGTTCATCAAATTGTACATTAAATACCTTCAGCTTTTTGTACATCAATCGGATCTCAATAAAATGGCTTAAAGGTAAGAAGCAGCTCATAACTTTGCAGAGTGGAACCTGCGAGAATAGGGATGTTTGGTTTTCTTCACTTTTCTTTTTTCCTGTAAGAGGAGATGTGGAAACCTTGGAATCCAATGATCCTGCATTTATGTCTAAACCCTCCTTGAGATATGAAGGGCAGATCCTTCCCTGTGTCTAGGTTTCAGACAGAAAAACATAGGGATATGATTTGTCTACCGTCACTTCTACCTCAAGAAGTCATTTCTTGAGATTTTTTTTTTTTAATCGCCTAATTGGGCCAGCCAAAGCCTGTTGGTTAAGTTACAGCTCTCATCAAGAGTAATAGAATGAAGTGTGAATGAATGTTAGAAAGACCTGGTCTCAAGTCTGGACTCTGCTTTTTGTGACAGAGTGACTTTGAGAAAACTCTATAACCCCTTGGTGCCTCTGTGCCTAGCCTGAAGAGTGGTCATCTCAAACGTTTATTTGTAGGATAAGTAAAGTATTATTATAGTGGAGGATGACTAGAGAGACTTCAATAAATGGTGCTTTCAAATATAAGAGACACATCAAATGCTACATTCCTCAAATTTCTAACCTTTCTCTTAAGCCACGTAGAGCAGATGCCCTCTCTGTTGCACAGCACACCTCCTCAGCTCCCCTCTGACTTCACCAGTAGTTATGGCAGATGCTTTCATTCAATTTATTTCCCATCTCAAGTAGGTGCTCCTTCCTTTTTTTTTTTTTCCTGCTTAAGCATTCTTCAAGCACAAATTGAAGATACAGAGTATTTAAAGCCTCAGGGGCAAATCTCAGTTGAATAAGAATGAGATGATGGCTGGGGATACAGCTCAGTGGCACCAGTGCCTGGCGAGCACGATTCTGAGTTTGACTCCTGGTAGCGCCCTCCTCTCCCAGAAAAAAAAAAAGAATAAGCTGATGCACAAGTGTTTGAGCCCTTCTTTTGGACAGATGTGTCTCCAAGGTATCTGGTACAGAATTTCTGGCAGATTGGGGTGTGTTCTTGGTAACACATCTACATAGAATTTTCTCTCTTCTGGTGTTACTTTTCTGTTCCCTCACTCCCATCTTCCAGAAGCATGTCTTATTTACAGTATTTCACCAAGTCTTTGTCTCAGACTCTGCTTTGTTGCACTCAACTCAAAACAATGTGCATTTTAATGCAATCTGTTCCCTCACGCTTGTGCGACTCTCACGTGTTTATCATTTTGCTAAAGCTCACCAGCAAAAGACTGCTAGATGCACAGCTGCAGCCAAACAAAGCTAGTTTTATTAACTTGTTGCAGCTAAGGAGCACATATCAAAAGAATCATTACGTGTTTCAAAAGAAGTATATTTATAGAATGAGGGCATGGGTTATCCCGAGATAGGTTTCTGAGTTGATTCTTCAGCAGTTTTGGTTTTAGAATTTATGAGTTATGGAGAATTAGCTATCAGTCTGTTTTTGGCCTTGAAGCACATGAACTGAACAAACAAGATTTACAAAATCTTGAGTTTAGATCATTAGTATGCCTATCAAAAATTAGGCTGGATGGTCAATTTATTTTATGTTTTCCATTTTATAGGTTTTATGATTTCTCCTTCAATTTTCAGTTCTTCCTCATAGCTTAGGTACTCAAAGGGATAATTTCTTCCTTTTTTTAACTTTCAGGGATCTAATAGGATGGATAGATAGACAGAAATTAAGAGATGTGGAGAGAAAGAAAGACTTACATTAAGAATCAGTTTCCTGGTCTCTTCTGCACTGTTGATAGGGGTGGAGGCCATTTGGACCCCTGTGGAAATCAATGTGGAGATTCCTTAAAAAACTAAAACTAGAGGTTCCATTTGACCCAGCTATTTTCCCCATCTTTGTTTCTTCCTGAGAGAATTAAATGCATCATACAAGGCTGGCTAGATAGCTCAGCGATTAAAGCACCTACTTAGGCAGACTCAGAACCTGGAGGGTTGATCTTCAGCCTGCCATACCAGCCTTGCCTCTGGAACATGAGATTGGGCATAGTGGCATGCACCTGTAATCCTAGCTCTTGGGAGGCTGAAAAACAGGAAGGATCATTACAAGTCCGATCTGTGTAGTGAGACCCTGTTGACCCTGCACTAAATACATAAAAAGTAATAAAGTAAAAGCATCATACCACAGTGATATATGCACATTCATGTTGATAGCAAAGTTTGTAATAGCTAAATCTTGGAAAAGCCCAAACCCCTCAACCAATGGAATATATATATATATATATATATATTTTTTTTTTTGAGTACTCATGAGCCTCAAGGAAGGATAAACTTGGGATATTTCTATCTCAATGGGTGCATCTTGAGACCGTACACTTAGGTGGAGTAAATTGGACACACATGTAAATATCACATTCTTTCTCTGTTGTGAGAAACTGAAAGTGTGAATAAGAACCAAAATGTATAATAGATATTGTGAAAAAGGAAGAACATATTTAAATGGTATGGGGAACTAGAGAGGGAAGAGAAGGGAGGGAGGCATGGAACAGGAAAAAAATGGGAAAAGAAGGAAAAAAATGGCAACAAAGCTTTCATAAATAGGAGGGAAAGAGGTTGAAGGGAGGGGAGCAGAATGGGCAAAAGATCAAGCTATATCACGCATAGATACAAGTTCCCTGTGATGAAAATGATCCACATATACATCTAAAATGTACAATAAAGTTAATTAATTAAAACAAAAGAATTGGTGCCATGAAGGCTAGGGACTCCAACATCTGTAGGGTTTCTTGACAAGGGAGACACTCAAGGAAAAGTCAACATTACAGTTCAAATCCTAAGGCTGTGGCTGGCACAGAGTGCCCTCTTAGCAGAGAGAATAGTTTATTAGTTCCCTAAACTGATTGGATTGAATGAATATTACAGAAAGTGTAGTTTATCAAAAATCCACTGATTTAAGTGTTAATGACATCCAAAAACATCTTAATGGAAACATCTAAAAATGTTTCACTAAATATCCGCACACCATATCCGCCTAGCAAAGCTGATAGACAATATCAACCATCACAAGATTGTGTGATTATGTCTCATATGTATATGATTGTCACTTTATTATTTTACTTAGAAAGACCTTGCTAAAATATTATCTGATAGTCACTGAAGGATCTGCAAAGTATACTTGAGAATGCAGCACAGCAACCTGAGCCTGACTGCTTTGTTGAAGCAGGCACTTAAATAGCCGAGCTAAGGGGCAGGCCCCCCAAAGTATACTTGGAATTTAATTTTTTTTTCTCTATTTTTGCCTCAGAAAGAAAATCTAATAGGAGGGTATAGAAAAGTTTGTGACTTACCCAGGTGCCAGGGCACTGTGACAGCACCTTTGCTGCTCCTCTTGTCTCACCCTCCGGCTATGGGACCATATGTGAATACAGTTGGTGTCCTTCATGATGGTATTTGAAGACTGAAAATATTTCCACTAAAAGTGCTGGGCCTGTTACCGCCTCAGTAGGCCTATTATTAAAGCTTTGCTACTTTGGACTAAATAGTATCATTTTTAGAGCTACTTTAAAAGATAAACACTTCATGGCCCAATGTATCCAAAGTATAACAATTTAAGTATAGTTTTATGCAACATTTGTAACAAAACATTTTGAATTGTATTTTGGTAATTGTTTATTATTTGTATAACATGAACCTTACCATTTTAAACATTAAGTGTACACTTTAGTGGCAACAAGTACACTCATATTGTTCCACACAATCACCATTATCCATTTTCAGAATTAATTTGTCATCCTAAAAGTGAAATTCTGTATCCACCCAAACTCTCGCAGTCCCGACTATTGTGCTCAGGTTTCTGCTCTTCACTAGAGCTGGTGGGCAATTCAATAGAGACAGCTGACCTTGGAACAAGAGGCGTTCAGCACCTTTACAAATATGGAAGGGAGACTTTCTAGAGTCCCCGCACTAATGAGAAAAAAGACTAAAAAATCTCTCACATCTACAAATATTAGCTTCTAGGAGTACATAAACATAAAAACAGTGTAGAGATAACACTTAGCAAACATTTTTAAAATTATTCGATCAGTTACCTAAGTTAAAACTCAGTTAATGTTATATATTGTACATTCAAAATATTTGACAGATACAGGACACAGTTTAAAAAAGGAAGACATTACAAAGGAGATATGAGACAAAGAAGCCAAAATATTCTTCCTTAATCTGGGAAGAAACGTGTGCTAAAAGAGCTGTAAAAGTGAAGAGTGAACTAAACTGAATTTGTTGTCCCCAGGGTTATCTCTAAGGACAAACACAAGACATTATTTTAGCATGCAGCAGAAAGAAAACAGAGGCCTTGTGCAGGTGGAGGAAACAAATGGCAGATGTTAAAGAGGAAGCAACATGACATGGTAGTTAAGTAACTGTACTCAATTATCAAATTTAATTTCAAATCTTTGGCATAGCACACATGAGTGGTGTGGCTTAATTACCTTGTCCATGTAAGCTTCATTTCTGTCACTTGTAATGAGGGGACAAAAATGGTATCTAGCCTATAAAATTTTAAAGATCACTAAAAACTCATCACAGGGCCTGGAGCATTGTAAGCAAACAAGATATACCTATAAGCATTCTTATTAAGAGCTTGGAAAATCCAGGAAATGTATAAAAACCACAGAGTGAGGACTGTGGTTTTCCTAAATTAGCAGCTTTATTTCCCTCATTTAAGAATCTGTCCTTGTCAAACAATGTATTCATAACAAAGCATTTAGAAAGTAGGCATAAAATTAACATCACCAATAATTGGAGCACACTTCTGCCAAAGCCTAGGCTGTTTTTCAAGTTAGTTTCAGCTTTATATCCTGATTGTTTTTACCTATGTTACAAGGCTGTTTCATTTCATTTCATTTATTTTTTGTTTATTTATTTTTGGCTATTTTGAGACAGGGTTTCTCTATGAACTTCTTTTGTAGCTAAGGCTGGTCTCAAATTCTCAGTGATCCTCCTGCCTCAGTTGCACAAGTGCTTGGATTACAGGTGTGTACCACCGCACCCAGCTGGCTGTTTCATTTTAATCACAGTCATTAACCAAATGATACATAATATGGTTTAGTCTGCATAATATTCGGTGAAGTAAATGAACTATACAGCCGGAGAAAAACACTGATGTGCTTACAGTCCACTGGAATTAAGCTCCTGTTATGGGATAATTGTATTAAAACAGGAAGGATGGGGAAGTAGACTAGTAAGGGTCACCCATGTCACGCAGTTTGGATGTCCTTGTCACAGCTGATCTTGAACATCGCCAGCACCCGGATTCGGATCTGTTTGGTCTTGGCACCGTAGATGATGGGATTGATGACTGGAGGCAGCAGCAGGTAGACATCTCCCATGAGAACATGCACAATGGGATCGAGGCTATTTCCAAAGCGGTGCACCACTGAGAGGCCAATGAGGGGCACATAGAAGGCCAGGACCACACCAATGTGTGACACGCAGGTCCCAAAGGCCTTGGCTCGCTCCGACTTGGAAGGCAGTTGCAGAACTGTTCGTATGATCAGGAAATAGGACAAAGAGATGAACATGACATCTACACCCATGACCAGCAGAATGGCAGTGAGACCGTAGACGACATTCGGCAAGGTGTCAGCGTAGGCCAGCTTCATCACATCCTGGTGCACACAGTAGGAGTGGGAGAGCACATTGGAGTGGCAGAAGGCCAGCCGCTTGATGAGCAGTGGAAGTGGAAAGAAGAAGAGGGAGCCACGGACCACGGCTACTATGCCAATCTGGGCTGTCACTGTGTTGTTGAGGACTGCGGCATGGCGCAGTGGGTGGCAGATGGCCACATAGCGGTCAAAGGCCATGGCCAGCAGGATGGTGGATTCAATGGCTGAAAGAGCATGGATAAAGAACATCTGGGCAAGGCAGGCATCAAAAGTGATCTCCCGGGAGTCAAACCAGAAGAGGGCCAGGATCTTGGGCATGGTGGAGGTAGACAAGGCCAGGTCAATGGCTGCCAGCATGCAGAGGAAGAGGTACATGGGTGCGTGCAAGCTGCGCTCCGTCCTGACAATGAAGACCACAACGCAGTTTCCAAACAGTGCCACAGCATACATTGACAGCAGGGGGAAACCAAACCAGAAGTGGGCTTCCTCTAGGCCTGGGACACCAATGAGCACAAAGCTGGCATGTGTGAAGTTGCAGGAACTCATAGCTGGCACTGAGGAGGGGCACTGAAGAGGGTGAGGTCACATTGGCAGCCTGCGAGGACACAGAGCACAGTCAGAGAGCTCCCTGAGCCCCTGGGGATTGAGCATGTCCTAGCTCTTCCCCCTCTGCCACCCACCCACTCAAGCTTTTTCATTAGCAGTAAGGCCCTCTTCTCCAGAGAACAGCTGTGACAGCTCACACTGACTTACTAGCCACTACTTTCCAAGTCCTTTCAAATTTTAAAAGGGATCCTGGGAAAAGCAATGTTTATGACATAATGTGGCTTTCCTAAATTCTCTTAGACTTTTCCTTGTGATCCATATCTGCATTATCTGGATGCTAGGTGCCCTTGTTTTGTTTTGTGTTTTTAGAAAAGTACTTTTCTAAAAATCTGAAATTTCTTTTAGGTAAACCTGTTCTTCCTCTCTGTCTTCCTCCCATCTTCCCTTTCTTTTTCCTCATCCCTTACGTTGCCTTCTCCCTCCTCCCTCCTTTCTTTTTTATATTTATTCATTCATATAATATATTTGCACGAGGCCAGATGCTAGATGCTATTGATAGAGAGATGAGCATCATTCTCCTTGCCCTTTACATGGCTTGATTGGAGTGAAAGATAGATAAGCAACTAAGATCTTAAAGTTTGTGATGAATGCCATCACAGGTTATCCATTTAATGCATTAGAGTTTGGGAGAAGCACTAGCACAAGTTATGCATGGGAGGGAGAGAGACAGGATCAGAGAAACATTCCTGAAAAGGCAGAATGTTTTCGTTCAGTATTGAAGCATGGGTAGAAATCAGATAAGCAAAGGAGTAAAGGGTGTTCCAAGGCGGTGCCGATAGGAAATACTTGGCAACTTCTCAGGACTCCAGTTCCTCAGTTCTAAGGTTAGCAGAGAGGAAAAGAACCACAACAGCAGTAATAATTTCGTAAAACCCTAAAAATAAAGCAAAAACAGAGAAAAGAATCAAAAGTAAATTTTCTTAAGGAAGAAAAGGAATCACATGTAGATTCATAAACTCAGAGGTAGGAATGTGCTCTAATAACTTCAGAGACAAAGGCATTGGCAGCATATGGCCTCCCTCGGATCCTAGCTATGTGGTTCTCCCTGGGAAGGTTCTTCCTTCTGCTCCTGGCTGGTGGTAACCTCCAATCAGAGAGTGGCCTCAAAGGCTATTTCCATGGACCACAAGGAGAGTTGGGGTTGAGTCCTGACTTTGGAAGGTTGCTACTTAGATTTTACAGTGATATTTGAGAGCATTGTTTTTCTTAGAACCCGTGCCCACAAATAATTTATATCAAGGGAGACATTTATTTTTTTAGTAGACTAATGGGCTTTTGCTCAAACCTTTACCCCACCCAAACTCTTGGACTCTGATCTCATCAAAATCTTTCTCTGTTAGATTCCTCAACCTTGTCTCTAAAACTGATGGTTTCGAAAGAGCCGTGGGCTTTTCTGCAAGAAGCAAAATTTCTTGCTCTTGTGAAAAACACAGCTCTGCAGTGTCTTCCTTGCTGGTCTTCAGGTTAACTTGTTTGTCCTCCAAGGATTCTTCCTCACTTCCATCCTGGATCCTTCTTGCAGCTGGGAGCTATATCCTTCAATTTGACCTGAATGGAGAGGGTTTGGAGACCAACAATCTTAATACGGTAAAATGAGTACTAAGAGATTTGAATTGGATTTTCCCCATGTTGGGTAGACAAAAAAGAAATAGATCCAAGGTTCAAAGGTTATGAAATCTATACCTCTGACCTTTATTTTTTCTTTCTGTTCCTTAGAATTTGTGTAGAGACAGAACAGCTTTTCTCCCTTGACAAATGCCAAATGCCAAGGTGGTCTGCAGGAGCTATGGGAACTTGAAAAGCATTCTTCATTGAGATAGAAGATAGCTTTTATCTCAAATCCATCTATCCATCCATCCATCTATCCTAAATAGCTTTTCTGTAGGGAGAGGGATGTAGAAATCTAAATAAATCATGCTGAATAGTAAACAACTAAGTAGCTTCCCTTGGAGGTCATTTGCCCACTATGTCCAAGAAATGGGACCCAGAGTGAAGAAAAGGCAGGCACGCAGAGGAGTGGCACCTAGAGGAGTAGCACACTGAGTGTTGCCACATTCTCAAGGCCTTTTCTCCCTACTTCTGACTCTTTTTTTTTTTTTTTTCTTTTTTTTTTTTTGCAGAACCGGGGATTGAACTCAGACCCTTGTGCTTGTCAGGGAAGCAGTTGTTCTGCTGAGCCATCTCCCCAACATCCTCCTACTTCTGTAGGTAGTGCTAACAGACACAAGGGTCCCCATTGGCCATTGAATTGTGTTTTTTTCTTAATCTCTCTCTCCAAAAGCAACTCTTCAGCTTTGCAGGTACCTGCATTTTCTTCCTGAAGTCTAAGATTTGGCCATCATCTTGTCTCCAGCTGTCCCTATTCCAGAAAAATCTAAGGTCTCTCTCCCACATGGTCTTGCTTTCTGGCTAAAGTAGTTCCTTGCTAGAACATTTTAACTTCTCTGTGGCTTTGGGTGAGGCTGCTGCATGCATTCTTACCTGCCTTTCTGGATTGTCAGTTAAGGCTTTGAAACACTTCTTTTGAGCCAGCGAAGGTATGGGTGGGATGCAGGACTTTTCTCTGGCATCATGAAGTGGTTTGTGGGGTCTTCCAGGCCCTTTAGAATGCAGAGTCCACGGGCTCCCAGGCTCCAGGTAGGCATGCACTCACCTGGGATGGTGTAGTCTTCCTCAGAGAGAAGCTGGACGGTGATCTCTTTGTGTAACAGGCCTTTTTGTAATTCTACTGAGAGACCCACAGGAATAGGCAATGAGAGCATGAGCTAAGACCCCAAAGGACTCAGCGGACAGAGAAATAACATCCCCACATCTACCCATGTGCTACTCCCCATTAGTCTGTCTAAGGAGGTAATCTCACAAGGCCCTACTTCTGTTGTCACTGACACATAGAAGTCTCTCTATAATGTGTCTCCACTCTTTCAAGATAACCCAAACTCTTATGGTCAGCCACAGGGACAATGTGTTTCCTAATTAGACACTTTGGAAGACATGGCAAGCAAAGTGTAGACAGTTATGGTCCTTGGGGCCTAGGAGTTTATGTCTCTATTTTACCTTACCTTACCTTACCTTACCTTTCCTTTCCTTTCCTTTCCTTTCCTTTCCTTTCCTTTCCTTTCCTTTCCT
>NDGN011554631.1:0-22388 GCA_002564285.1 Tympanoctomys barrerae | reverse complement strand
GAAAGAAAGAAAGAAAGAAAGAAAGAAAGAAAGAAAGAAAGAAAGAAAGAAGAAAAGGAGAAAGAGAGAAGGGATGAGGGTCTCCTTAGTTCCTGCAGTGACTTAACATCCTTCCACTGGTCCCTGCCTCCTCAAGGTTCTACCATTTCCCAATGATGCAACAAACTGGGGTCTAAACCTTTAAAAACTAGGCCTTTGAGGACACTTACCCACATCCAAGCAAGTAACGCACTCTATCACTTTTTAAATGATCCTCCTTTAGAATCATTGCCTAGAATTCTATAGGCAGTCATTGTCTGTCTTACTGTACTGACAACTCAACCTGCTGAATATTGCTCTCTAAAATGCTACACGAACATAAAAACACAAAGATAGAGAGAGCGAATCACAACACACCATAAGCTTAACCTATTACAGGTGACACTGGTGAACCATCTGCATGACTCCCAGACACTGCACCAAGAGTATGAAACTGGAAAAAGGGTTGGAAAGCCTTTACTGTATAGACCGGACTACACAGTTTTCGATTTGTGAGCCAAGATTGGTCTCTATAGCCACAACTCAATTCTACCACTACAGCTCAAAAGACGGCACAAACAGCACTTAAATAAATGGGTGCTCCAAAAAAACTTTACAAACACAGAGTGTAGCTGTATTTGGGCATCAGACTGTAGTTTGCTGATGCCTCATCTAGTGTAAAATGAGGAAAAACCTACACATTTTGTTGTGAATCAGGAACAAGAATCCAAAAGAGGATACACATAAACACGAAAACAGCTCAAAGAAACAACTATAAAAATGTGAAATGTGTTTCTGATGAAATAAAATAGCTAACAAGTGGTCTGCCAAAGTCTAAAAAGGCATGTATTTGCTGTTCTTACACAATACCATACTATGGTGATTAACGAGAAAAGAAAACCAACCTCAGAACATTCTACATCATCTCCTTTGAAATGCTTTTATAATAAAGGTTGCATAGTAATTTATGAATGAAGAGATAAAAGGGGAGCAGAGATGACACCTACAAAGTATGAGAAGAGAGCACTGATGTCAAGAATAAAGGAATGACAGAATTGCATCACTTAGTGCCTTATACTGCTAGAGGTCCTGTTTGCTTTAACTCTCCATTCTGTAAGTATTTCCTATACCTTTCTATTTTTGGTTCCTTTTCTATTCAAATTGCTACATTTTGGAAGGCTCTCTTTATATACCACATTGTGGTTTCTACAGTTCTGAAATGATGCAAGAGTCAGCATTCCCTATGAACGCCCTCTGGGAAGGCTACCGTCCACATTTATGACAAAAACATTACAAACAAAATCCACATCAAGTGCCACAGATTGCCACATTTCACATCCTGGTGGTTACCTCCTTTGAATACCAACATGAACACGAAATGAACAATCCACCAAGCTTAAATTTCAAGGGTATCTTTAAAAAAGCATGCCATCTGCTTCTTCAAAGCAAAACAGAAGCTGAAAGGGCCTCTTTTTCTAGTACTAGCAACACAAAATATTAGGTCATAGTGAATTTGATCACCAGCGAGCAGGGCGTCTGCCTTCTTTTGTTCCTTTTGTCTTGATTGCTACAACATTAGTCAAGTGTTAGTCCATCTGAAATTATTCACTCCCTTCACAATAGTTCCAAATCAACTTTACATGCCATGAAAAAGGCCCTACATACCTCCTCCGTTCATAAAAGTGCAACTTATGAATCAAATTTCTCTATAGTAATACCTAAATGACTCTTTTTATCATTTTGAATACCTCCTTACAATGAATCTCAGGGTATTAATATATTTGACTTAGGAGTATAACCTTTGGGCCAGTCTCTTAGTAATCAAAGTTTCAAAAGTTGTCAGTATCAGACTCATATAGCAAATGAATTTTAAATCTAATGCATCCAACTCTGCAGTTCATACAAAATAATGAAATGTGGAAATTAGATAAACTATAATGCCAGAAGTATTTTCATCCAGCCTGAAAATCAAGTTTACACTTTCTCTCCGTAGAGATTTTTCTAAATATTTTTCTTTTGCTTTAGCTACCCTAAAAAGTGTGTATTATTTTAGCAGTCCAAAGAATTACTAAAGGAAAATGAAAGACATTAAAATATGGATCTTTAAGATGTTATGAAAGGTAGCACACAACCCCAACACGTCATTATTTTCAATGAAGACGTGAAAAGAGGGAATGAGTGAAAATGATGTTACTAACCCTAGAAAAAGAAGTCAGAGCGGATCACAAGATCACAACGATGTTGATTGGTAACATCGTTTTTGTAAAGGAACTGTGGCAACAGTTGCCTCTTGCTTTGCAACTGTCCCTGTCTGAATGCTCCACTATATATGAACAGAACGTATATGAGCTGCTCATCCTCTAAGCTGGGTTATCTACACGACTGGTACCAGAAGACACTCATTAAAGTGCTCTAAACACGTAACAACACACAAACACATGTGAGTATTTTAACACATGTTGCCTATATATATATATATATATATATATATATATATATATATTTTTAGTAGAGGGTTTACTGGATCCCACTACACAGATCGGACTCATAGTGGTGATCCTTCTGTTTTCAGCCTCCCAAGTGCAAGGGTTACAGGCGTGTGCCACCATGTCCAGTGTTAGTCACTGACTCAGCATGCCCTGGGGGGGTGGGGCCAGCACAGCATGCTGGGGATCAAGCCCCAGTCACTGCACCTGCTTTAGTCCGCTGAGCTATATGGCTAGCCCTGGTCATCAATATTACACTGAGAATTCCTATCACACAAACTTCATTTCTTGTTAATTCTCATCAGAGCCAAGAAATCTGCTTACAGTTCCACTTCCATTTCTCTCTGCTTGGCTTGCATCCATCCTTTTCCAAACCTACACTGGAGCTTCACCAATTCACATTCTTTTCTTAGAAAGAAAAGAAAAATCTGCTCAAACTCACCTCCCTCAGGAAATAGAGCTGAGGTAAAATGGAAATTAGACAGTAGGTAATGCTTTTCAATTTTTATTGGCTGGTAGGAAGCAAATGCATGGAATGAATAGCGATTTGTTGTCCACCAACTCCTTTAGAGAAGGCTCTCTGAGCAGCCTTCTCCAGAACTGCAAACTCCTTTAGAGAAGGTTCTCTGCGCAGCCTTCTCCAGAACTGCAAACTCCTTTAGAGAAGGTTCTCTGCGCAGCCTTCTCCAGAACTGATCCATATTGCTCTATTAGGGTCAGGAAGAATCTTTACTGGAGTTCTGTGGAAAAACCAACAACTCACTTGGGTTTTCTACAAAATTGGTTAATGCGTCTCTGTCTCAGGGAGTTCTGTCAAACAACCCACAAGCACTAATAGTTGGTCTTTCTCCGTCTCACCAGAGTGAAGAAGCCATGGAGTTCTCCCCCTTCCAACTCAAAACTGGCCTCACAGCTCTGGAGCAAAGAGAAACCCCAGCTGCTACTTTGCAAAAGTTAGGGCTGAAAATATAAGGCCTTCACATGACTCTTATCTGTTACTTCCTTAGAGGAAACATGTGAAATGCCTTAATTAACTCAACATGCCTGAAACCCAGAAAAAAAACCATTTAAAAAAGTAAACCATTGAAAACACAGACTTGATATATACACTGAAATGGATTTAGATGAAATTTTACATTAAAAAATAAAAACAAAGTATAGAGGGAAAAGGCTATTTTACTTTACATTTAACAAAAATTATAATTACCTTTGCTGGCCACCTGGGAATGAGCAAATAATCAAATTTTTATTTTCTTATACTATTTCTTCCTTTATATTTCATCTTTTGGCTTTTTAGTTGGCTTTCATAATAAAATAAATTTTAACAATGTTAGTCAGAATAAAGATGACCATTTCTATTAGCAATTGAAAAAAATAGTTTTTTATTTTAAAAAGGAAAAAATAAAGCAAAATTTCAAAACAAGGTAACAGGAGAGTAACAATGGTTAATATACTTTGTATCATCTGTAAATTATTCAGCGTACAAGACATAGGTATTTAATTATTCAAACAACACTAGCACAAACCTTTTTCAATGAACTAAAACAAATTAGTAGTATAACTATCTTAACTATCATATACATATGATATATATGACATATATATACACACACATATATATATATTTTTTTTTTTTTGCTTTTCCTTTCCTTCTTTTCTCCTTTTCCCCATCACGTTGCTCTTTCCTTTTGAACAGTTTCTTCCCATTTTACAATATTTATTGTACATTTTGGATCTTATTTACTCTTTCAGCTTCTCACACTAGAGAGACAGTATGATGTTTACACATGTGCATCTGGTTTATTTCCCTTATGAGTATGTTTCCAGTTGCATCCATTTACCTATAAAAGTCCAGTTTCTCTTTTTTTTTTATGTCTGAGTAACACTCCATTGTAGAAAAGTACCACATCTTTTTTATCCATTCCTCAGTTGATGGGCACTTGGATTGTTTCCAAGATTTAGCCATGACAAATCGTGCTGCTGTAAACATGGATGCACATATATTACTGTGGTACAGTGTCTTTAATTCTTCTGGGAAGATACTGAGCAAGAGAATAGCTGAGTTTTGACGAACTCCCTGAGACAAAGATGCATTAAACAATTTTGTAGAAAACCCAAGTGAGTTGTTGGCTTTTCCACAGAGCTCTATGGAGACCTCTAATCTCAATAGATATTAGAGCTCAAATGAGACCTCTAATCCTAGTTTTTTGTGGAGGAATCTCCACATTGATTTCCACAGTGGTTTTACTGGTCAACACTCCCACCAATGGTGGAGAAGAGTTCCTTTTTCCCCACAGCCCCTCCAGCATTTGTTATTGGTTGATTTTTTGATAATAGCCATTCATTCAGGGGTGAGAAGGCATCTCAGAGTTGTTTTAATTTGCATCTTTTGAATGACCAGTGGTGTTGAACATACTTTCATATATTTATTTGCTGTTTGTATTCCTTGATCTGAGATGTATGTATTCATCTCAGATGTCCATTTGCTGACTGGGTCTTTAATATGGAAGGTCTGATATTTTCAAGTTCTTTACATGTTCTCAATAGTACTTCCTGGGGCTGGGGAGATAGCTCAACAGTTAAGTGCATGCTTGGCAAGTGCAAAGACCCACAGCCCTGGACACACCAGCCATAGTGAGACCTTGTATTATAAATACATAAATAAAGAAATGAATAAATATATATATATATATATATATATTTATATTTATATACCTTTGCACTTGCCAGGGAAGCGCTTATTCTACTGAGCCATCTCCTCGGCCCCAAATATTTTCTAAAATAGTAATCCTTTGAGGGACAGCTGGCATTTTTTGTTTTTGTTTTGTTTTCCCACATTGTAGGTTGTCTCTTTACTCTGTTGGTAGCTTCTCTTGCTGGGCAAAAGCTTTTTAATAAGATCAGATCCTAGCTGTTGATTCTTTGTAATAGTTCCTGTGTGACTGGGGTTTTATTCCTAAAGCCTTTACACACACTATTGTCTTCTTAAGTTTTACCTATTCTATCTTCCAGCAGATTTAATGTTTCTGTTTTAATGTGTAGATCTTTGATGCACTATTAATTTAGTTTAGTGCATGATGAAAGATATAGATCTAGTTTTAATCTTTGGCATGTGGAAAGTCAATTTTTCCAGTACCATTTATTAAAGAGGCTACCTTTCTTCCAGTGAATGTGTTTAACACCTTTGTCAAAGATAAGGTGGCTAAGTATGCCTGCAGTTGTTTCTGTATCTTGTAATCTATCCCCTTGATCCTCAGGTCTGGTTGTTTTGTTTTATGTTTTTTGCCAATGCCACACTTTTTATCACAGTAGTTTTATAGTATAATTTCAAGTCAGGGATTGTGATGCCCCCTGCCTTGCCTTTGTTGCCCAGAACTGCCTTTGCTATTCTAGGACTCTCCACGTTCCAAATGAATTATAGGATTGTTTACCCTAATTCTGTGAGATATGCTCTTGGAATTTTGATCAGAATTGCATTAAATCTGTATAACAATTTTGCAAGTATGGGCATCTTCACAATATTGGTTTTTCCTACTCAAAAGCAAGGGATATCTTTCCATTTTTTAATATCTACTTCAATCTTCTTTTTCAGAGTACTGTAGTTTTGAATGCAGAGGTCTTTTACATGCTTCATTATATTGATTCCTAGGTATTTCATTTTTTTAAGGCTATTGTGAAAGATGTCATTTCCCTAATTTCTTTCTGAGCTTGTTACTCATATATAAGAAGGCTATTGATTTTTGAGGGTCGACTTTGTATCCAGTTATGTTACTGAATTTGCTTGTTAAACCTAGCAATTTTTTAGTGGAGTTTTAGGTGTTTTCTATGTAGAGTATCATGTCTTCTCCAAGTAATGATAATTTAACTTCTTCCTTTCTTATCATTATTCCTTTTATTTCTTTCTCCTGTCTAATGGCTTTGGCAAAAGTTTCCAGGACTGTGTTGAATAAGAGTGAAGTAGACTAAAGCACCTGCTTAGGCAGAGCTCAGCTGGGGTTTGATCCCGGGCAGGTGTGCTTGCCAGCCCCGCCCCCAGGGCGCACTGAGATGGTGATTGAGACTGGTCATGGTGGTATGTGCCTGTAACCCCAGCGCTTGGCAGGCTGAAAACAGGAGAGTCACTACAAGTCCACTCTACGTAGTGAGACCCTGTAGACCCTGTCTCAAATTCATAAAAAGTAAAAGAGTGGAGACAGTGGACGTCCTTGTCTTGTTCCTGGTTTTAGAGAGGCAGCTTTCATTTTTTGTCCACTTAGTATGATGTTGGCTGTTACTGCATCACAGATGGCTTTCATCAGATTGTAATAAAGACCATCTATTCCAATTTTCTGTAGGGTTTTTTAGCTATCTTCACACGGCCATTTCTATTAATCCTACAATATGTTTTATCACTTTAAAAGTACTAAAAAATAGTCATTGTTTTTTGTTTCTTCAACAGTTAATTCATCTAAATCTGCTAATTCCTTGTTTACTACTACTTGTAAAACTCAACGGTCCTCCAGTGTCACTTTCATTCATGAAATCTTGCATCTTTCACAAAACATATATAGAATAAAGCTGATAGAGGATGGACACTGCTATTCATACAGACAAGTAACAAGCAAGGAGAGAATATAGGTGTGGTTAGCTCAAGTGAATATTTTTAGCTTCGTTTTCCTACTAAATCTTTATAATTCCAGGAACTCAGCCACTGATGCTCACTCTCCCACTCCCCCCTCTGCTGGGACCACCATACGGTGGGCTGCGGTCTCATCAGACCACCAGAAGCCTCCATGAATCTACTAAAGTCTGTTGCCTGTGCAGCTCAAAGCAAGCATAATCACAGAATTCACACCTAGAGCAAATAGGATAATGAAAAACAGCACAAAGTGAATCCATGCAACATAATTTTCCAGGAAGTAGAAAAAAATCAAGTTAAGAAGAAAAAGAAAATGCAGGCTGGGGATGTCACTCAGCAGCATAGCACCTGCCTGGCAAACACTAGACTCTGAGTTCAATTCCCAGTAGCAAGCCACTAAAGTCAAAGGAAACTCATTCTACCCTATTGGTGAGATATGCCACCATGAATTTTAAATGTGACTGAACAAAATGCTCTGAAATGCGGGTGTTGGACTAGACAATTATCTAGCATACAGGAAGATTAAAGGATTAAAATGAACTAATACCGTACTTCCTAAAACATGCAGACTTCCACACAGTGCCATAAACTGACAGCAAAGTGTTATAAGAAGGCTAAATTTGGATATAATAATCTAAAACCACTATTGATAAAAAGAGTGTTGAAATAAGTGTAAGCCATGCTAAGGATCAATAAGCATCGTCAAGGTTGTGTCAGGGGACAGGCTTCCAAAACAAAAAGGACCAATTCAAGATATACCAAAACTGAGCCAAACTGTTTATGCTAGAACATGTGTTGGATGCTTAACACATGGATCTTTCACTAGAAGGAAGAGCTTAAGTCATTTCTTTACAGAATTGATATCCAGCTTTAAAGAAACCAGGTCAAGCATGTCTTGCAAGGAATGTTTCAACGATCATCACATGAGTGGCCAAGCATCCAAGGAGGCCTAAAACTAGGACTAAACTCCAGTTGCAGTTCTCAGAGGGCCTGGGCTGGCCACAAGCATCTCTGGCATCCCAGCAATATGGTATTGTAGCAATTTAAAAGATGAAACCTGCTCAAGGTATCCCTAAAATACTTGGATGGTCTGAACAATACTGAGAACAAATGTACAAAAATTTAGATCCGAGGTGGCTTTAGTGCCTGGCTACAAGGTCCAGTACTGTCTGATTGGCTCTAACAAAAGTAAAGGCATAGGAAGTAACAAAGCATGTGAGTGACCTCTGATTTTCTCCCAAAGAAAGCTTAGGAGACATGGTGGGTGGTCCTGGGATCTATGACAACCTTCCAGGTGGATTTTCCACCATACTTGCAATGAAACCAAATTAAACATGGCCTATCAAGCCCTCCGAGATGTGGCCCTAGCCTGCCAGTCTGGCTCCGTCCCCTACCACTGCCCCGTATGCCGCTGCAGCACACAGACACAGGCCAAAATGCATCCCAGAGCACTCTGCACCTGCTGCTCCAGGAAGTACTCTCCCGAGATCACATACCTTTCTGAGCCCTAGCCAGGCACATGTTCAAACACTATTCTTGCCAAAAAAGGCTCAGCCTGCCCTTTCTTCCATTTCCTTCTGTAGTATTATATTTTCTTTGTGGCCTTTTGGATTATACCACTTGGTCTACTTGACTATCATTTGTCTCTGCCATTATACTGATCTATACTGCCTGAAGACCAAAAACTACTACTGTCTCATTCAGCAATCTGTTTTCCAAAAATATATCTCAACACATAACATGCTTCAACAAATAAATATTTCTGGAATGAATGAATAGGACTGTGTCATTGAATTAATAAAAATACATCTTACCAAATGATGAAATATCAAATAATAAGTGATCTTGATAAGATTAAAGTAAACCAAACCCACAGGACTAATCAAAGATCTGATGTTTGAGTGCATAATTAAACAAAACCTGCTTGGTAAAACTATCTGAGTATGCTTTCATATTTCCTGACTTTAAAATTCATATGAAATTGGGCTCTGGTTGTTACTAATCCAATTTGATTGGCCTTAAAAATTCACCAAAATCTTGATTCTGCTCTAAGTCATCAAAAATTGACTGAGACAGGCTGGGGAGATAGCTCAGTGGCATAAACACCTGTGTGGCAGGCAAAAGATCATGAGTTTGATCCCTGGTACCACAAAAAAAAAAAAAAGACTGAGGCTAGAAAGGTGGTGCCCTTGGTGACCCGCTATCCAACAACAGAGTCCTAGCAGGACTTGATGCATAGCAGGACCACTTACATTCAGTCCACTACACAGAAGTACATTCAGTGTATTTTAACGTTGATTTTTGTAACTAAAAGGACAGTCAGAACCCAGGACTGGGCAGCAGAATTCCCTTAATTCAATGTGACCACTATTACTGAGTCAACTCTAGCCAACAGTTTCCTCTTAAGGCACAGAAGACACGTGAAGATGACAACCCACTGCATCAAGTCAGAGAAGAGTTATCTAACAGACAATGAAGTTGGAAACAGCTAAAGCTACTAACAGCCTTTCCCCTGCCAGGTATTGTATTGGCCATGCCCTACATGGACACTGAACTCAGGACAGCCCAGGTTCAAAAACTTGGTGACCACAGAAGGAAAATGCACATGAGTGACTTGAAGAAGCAACTGGGGGGAAGGAAGCTTAGCCCACAGCAGTGTGGCCTTGGGGGCCACAGAGCCATTTCTGAGTCTGTTCTTCCTGTCCAACCATCCATAGACAACCCATTATCTAGAAGACCTAGACATGCAGGTGACATCATTCTTAACATTTTATAAGTGGCTTAGAAACAACTTTCATTTCAAAAGGAACAGTTTATCAATCCATCATTATAATACCAGAGTAGTTTATTTTATAGTAGTTTAATAAATAAACAAAGCTATTTATTTCAGTGTGAACAGGGGAGGTAACAGAGGAAGACTTTCCTGCCCAATATCTCTAGAAAACTCATACCTATGAGTCAAGAAAACAGGTATATATAAAAATAAGCCAAAAATCAATGAAATGGAAGTCTTCTAACTTTGCTGATCACAAGCTCCACTTCAGTTAAGACACACTGCCAGGGAGACAGCTCAGTAGAGTAAGTGCCCGCCTGGCAAGTGCAGTGTCCTGAGTTCAGTCCACAGTACCACAACAAAAAGAAAAGGAAAGACAAAGACACATTACCACTGAAGTTTCATGACTTACCCCATAAGCACAAAAGGTGCCGAGAAATCCACTCTTCTCCCCAAAATAGCAAGATGAAAAAAACCCAGAAAACAAAGAACACATAGTACTCATAAATGCATCTGTCAAACTTTATGATGAGGGCTGAGTACAACAGCATAGACACAGGCAGGTAATTGCCACTGTTCTGGAATTATTTCTGAGCAAGCTAATAATCAAACACTATGTAAAAGAATAAGCATCATTTAACAAGCTATCTTTTAATTCCTTTAATTAGTCTCATCAACTGTGATTCTTTTTCCAATCATATCTTTGTAAATCTGAATGGCTTCTTGCCCAACTGAATTTTCCAAAGGAAATTTTAAAAAAAGAAGAAAATTAAATTTGGTTTGGGACCTGGTTAGCTTTTTTGATAAACTTATAATCATACCTTCTTTTACATAAGCTCCTCTACCTAGCTTGATATTGCCAAGAAGGCCTTACCACTCTCCGAAATAATCTTATCTGTTTATTAACAGTTTCTCCCACCAGGACATAAGCTCCAAGATGGCAGAAACCAAACTGTACTCTCAGCTGTATTCCTAGCACCCAAAACAGTGCTTGGCATTATAAATATCGGAGACATGAATGAACACTTAAATCTAAAACATGCATTCCAAACACATCTATGTGAATTGAACATGTACGTGTAATATGCTGTAGAATACTATAAAACAGACAAATATTACACAAATGTACAAGCTGGGGAACATCTTTTCCTGCTTCTACCATTAAACATGTCCCTCATCTTGAGGAAGTTGCTCAAACTGGTTCTGAGTCTACTTATCTGTGAAAACACTTAAAACTTCATTTTAATCTTTAGGAGTGTTTTTAATCTCTACTATTTTTTTCTGAATAAATTCAAGGGATACATCCAACAATTTACATAATCCACTCAACCCAGACAACAAAGTAGCAAAATAACTAAAGTTTCAACCCCAGATGGCTACGTAATTATAAATCATTAACTAACTGTGTCAATAGCTGCGTATAAAACTCTTACACAAATTTCCACCCCTTTCCCAACCTACCCCTTGGCTTGTAATTTTCTATTCTGTTTTTCCTTGACCAGTGGAACCAAGTGCTGGGAAATAACTCTGGAATACAAATAAACCTAGTGAGGAAAAAAGACCTGTCTATAAACTTCTCAGCAGCTTTGCTATGTCCTGTTGTCATTATCCTTCCTGAAAACACTGCTGATCTTGACAAACACAAGTGGGGACCAAGAATGACTTCATATTTAAATGTTCACCCTTACCACAGAGTAACCTTTAAAACCACATGCAACACTGTCAACACTGCTAAAGTTATTCTGTAACAGTGAGGGTATGATAACAAGAGCGGATGTAGGTAGTTGTAGTTTTCCAAAGAGCTTCCTTGGGACAGATAAACTAGATTTTTGTAACCAATCTGCATACCACTAACCAGGAAAGTACCATCACTGGCTCTTTTTAAACCCTCTTTCCAAGATGGTGTCCGTGTTGCCCAATCTGGCACGTACCATGGGATCCAGTGAGCCCTACGTAGAGCTATTTATTAACAAGATCTTGTATGAGGAACACACTCAGCCCTGCCAAGTAATACTTTTATTTTCTATGGTTAATACATAATTAAATCCGCTGGAACTATAAAATACATGTACATACCTCCTTTTAAAGTTTAATAAACATATTCAGCCTTTAATCCTGATTTATACTTAGAGCTTGTAAAATAATTTAACCCACATGGAAAACATTGTTTTTTCCTACACCAAGCTAATAAATGCAACCCTGTTTCCTAGAATGTAACAACACAACACACTCATACTCTGTGAAGTAAGTAGCTGTACTGCAGCATCAACTTCGATGCTTCTCCGGCACTCAATCATGACACATTCCTCCAAGAAAGAAATCAGACTGAATTTGAAAAATGTTTTCAATAAGGAAAGAACACCAGACCAAAAGTGCTCCTGCATTCTAAGTGCGACAGGGGAGTTGGGAGGACTTCATTCAAACCACTACAAACCCACACTCTAAAGACAGTTCCCAGCCTACTACCCCACTTGTACATATTCATTTAGTTGATTCTCAAGATAATACTCTGAGGTGGACTGTGGAAATTGTACTACCTCCAACTTTGTGAATCAGAAAATCAGGTCAAAGAATGAGCTGCCAGAATTAGGAATAAAACTGACATGTTAGGGCGGCCAGATAGCTCAGCAGATTAAAGCACCTGCTTAGGCAGACACAGGGACTGGGGTTCGATCCACAGGCGATCCATAGGCATGCTGTGCCAGCCCTGCCCCTGGGGCATGCTGAGACAGTGATTGAGACTGGGTGTGGTGATAGCCACCTATAGTCCCAGTGTTTGGGAAGCTGAAAACAGGAGGATCATTACAAGTCTGATCTGTGTAGTGAGACCCTATAGACCCTGTACTAAATACATTTTTTAAAAAAATCTGACATCTTTTTTTCTTTGTCCAGTCAGATTCTAGGCTATCATTGGATCCTTTCCTAAAAGTAGCCACCCCAGTCTTACATTTCAATAAAGACAGCACCACTTCTATACACAACAGAGTAAATGAGTGAATGAACAGAAATTTTCATTTTTTCTTTTAGCCATGCAAATAGGATGCACGGAAGGAATTCAGAAGAATTTATCAAGATAGGAAAAAGTGATACTGGTAAATTCTATCTTTTGCCTCTACATCAATTTTTTTTTAAATTTCTAATCTTCTTATAGAAGATGATTACAAGAAAAAGAAATTTTAGACTCAGAAAAGCAGAACTGAAATCTAAAGCTTGTCATACTGATAAGGATACTTACACAAGAAGCAATATATTACCACTGCTTCCTGTTCTAAGCATGCTTATCTGCAGCCCTGAAAGGATTTTCACCACAGAACTTCACATTCAGGGCACTTCCCAAAACAGCACCTTCTGATCTTCAGCTGTCAGCTGATGCTGTTTCATAAATAGTCTAGAATACACATTCAGAGAGCTGGTTCCACTCTACATGCAAGTACAGCCTGGTAATACCAATTCCTTGCAGACTTTGGTGTCAATACAGAAAATGCAAAATCAAGCACTCATGGAAACTCTATGCAGGACGCCGTAATATGCCTGCTCTGAGTGACCTACAGAACTCTATGTGGACTATCTCTGCAAACTTGGAAGTACAAGACCATTAGGAAACATCTATTCTTACTTGTGAGTGTATGATTTACAAAGGAACATAAGATTTATTTCAGTTTAGCTAATATCTAAACAGTTCTGCAAACTTCTTTTCATGAGAGTCATCCTAGTGAAAAAGACTTCTGCGTTTGCTCCTCAAAACAACTTCTCTGCAAACTTTCACAGTCAACAAGTACAGAGAGAAAAACTGCTAATAAGAGAATGTACTTGAAAAATTACACATCTAACCCATGGTTATAGACAGCAAGACTGTACACTTTCTTCACACACACACACACACACACACACACCATATGAGACACCTAGTCATATTCAGTATGATCCAGTATGTCAGGAATTTTATCGCCAGAATTATACAGCAAGCAGAAACAGCTCCAAGGGAGACAGGAGAAGGATAAAGGGAGACAGGGAGGGAGGGGAGGAGAGAAAGAGAGAGGGAAAGAGAGAAGTGTTTTTAAAGGCAGGGATAAAGGGTGATGTGAAATGGAACCATGAAGAATAAAAGCCTTGGAGCTTGGGGACTTTTATGTTTTCTTTTATGGGCCTTTGTAAATTCTTTCTCCCTCCACCGCCAGCACACACTTCTCTTGGCCAGTGGAGAAGGGGCTTTGCCATAGCTCCCCAAGGATCACAGTGGCTCCGTGATGGCACATAAATCTCTAAAGTTCAGCTCAGTTCAGTTATTGAACAAATAAGCATTGGCATGGAGCAGATGAAAAGGGAGGGGACACAGGAAACAGGAAGCAAATCTCCAACTGCACCCTGGGTTGGGCTGAATCATGGTGCTACTCAGTGTTGAGCAACTCCAGGCAGGAAAAGCATGCAAGAAACTTTATAGGTTTTTCAAAGGCACAGCATGAACTGAAGGCCTCAAAAACAGGAATGATGAATGAAACGTAAAAAGGATTAATAGTAAGGGAAAACTGACTGCTGACTGCACAAAGGCCTTCAAATACATGGACGGAAATATCTTGTGAAAGGCCAGTGGGCTGTCTAAGCAAACTGTGGTACATCCATACAAGAATATTAATGACCAGTTACAAGAAAGGAGCTTGAGGTCAGGGAGACAACTCAGTGACTTAAGCACCTGAGTGGCAAGTGCAAGATACTGAGTTCAATCCTTGGTACAAAAAAAAAGGAAAGAAAAGAAAGGAGCTACCAAGCTACAAAAAGGTATGGATGAATCTTAAGAGTGTATTGTTTTCACAGAACTTTCAAGCAAAACTTTGGAAAAGGATTAATATACATACATTGTAAGTTTTACGTAAGAGTCTTAAAAAGATGACTCTTAACATCCATGGAAAATTATTAACGTTCAATGCTTAAATGTAAACTATGGTTCCTGACATCCACAAACACATGGCCCAATACAAACCGGTGCTCACGCTTCTGGTCTCTTACCACAAGTCTCCTAGTTCTAACACTCCTCCTCGTTGTCACGTTAGTAGATACATTTCAACTTCAACTCTACTTCAACTCTTACCTCTTTCTATTTTGTATCCTGCCTATTACGTCGGAAAAATCTGACTTTGTTTTATTTGGGAGTCACAAGATAACCTTAACCATGACTGATAAAGCCATAAGGAGCATCAATGAAGTACGTTTATCCAGGTCAATGGAACTCATGAGTTTTGTAAACAAACTGGATGTACAAAGTAGTGTGGGCCATCGCAGAAGTTCACAGCAGGGACTAGAAGCCCTTGCTGCTGCCCTCAACAGGTCGCATTGTTCCCTGAGGAAGCTGGTCCTCTCCTGCCTTCCATTCACTGGGTCCTCAAGAAAGGAAGCTCTACAAGGGGTTCAATCATTGTCTTCACAGAATTTTCTTCACAGATGTAACTCATAAATTTAGAGCTATGTCTGGTATTTAATAGGCACTCACAAACTCATTACATTAATTAACTAGAATATCTTTTATGTCTCATCTATAAACATTTGAGCTTTCAGCAATTCTCTAGCATTATTTACATGAGCAGTTATGATTTCATCAACACTCAGGTGTGATAACTACAACAAAGAATGAAAAGATTCACAATATTCAGTAGCCACCAATTGTTCGGCAATGGTAATGAATGGTGTAAACTCTGTTCCCAATGGAGCGATTCACATATAAATAAGGTGGGTGCTGCTGTACTTCCTATATTGTGTTTTAAAAACACCTGGTCTAGTAGTCATTCATTCAGTATCTTGATATGACACAGTATCTACAAACACCATGCTCCTTCCACAAAGTTTTCAAACTCTTGTCAACCAAGTTCACAGAGAAAAATCGCCTAGCTAAAACCAGACACATAGCTGTAGAGAAACATTTTTCAAGCTTGAGAAAGTAGGATAAATGTCATTGACTATGAAGGCCCAATAAAACTGAAGCCCTACTTACAATACAATAAAATACATTTGTATTACACAATGCAGGTGGGGAAACGCTGCACCGAAAGATAACAAATCTTTTCCCTATTTACAAAATTGCTTGGATTTTAAATTTTATCTCAATACCTAAAATGTCAAATAATACTTAAAAGGAATTGTTATATAGTTCACAAACTAGATTAGAATGCACATGCTATTGTTTTAGGTAATCACGGACAGTATAGCCTCAAGGACGGAAATTAATGTTGGGGGTGAGGTAGGGTGGGAAAATCTTTTTTTTAAATGTAAATATTTCTTCTTTCTAAAAAGTTTATTTATTAAGTTAGTTGATACAGGTCTCACTACACAGCTGAGACTTGTAGTGATCCTCTTGACTCAGCCTCCCAAGCACTGGGGTTACAATCATGAGCCACCACACCCAGTTACAGTGGCCGGCTTGGCAGGAGGCCAACGTGGCACGCGGTACATGGATTGAACCAAGGTCCTTGCCAGGCAGGCACTTAGATGTCTGAGCTATCTCCCCAACCCAGGATGAGGAAATCTTAGCACCTAAATGCTAAGAACCAAGATAACATCGTAACAAGAGTACCTAACCACTACCACACTGACTAAATGGATTCATTTGAATTTAATTCCTTTTCCCAGGTTTGACTTGTACATTTTAATAAAGGGGAAAAAATGAATGAAGCAAAGGGTTAGATTCAGAGAAGGCTTTATGAATCACAAACTTAGTAACTAGCCTCTTTCTAAAAATAGAGGTACTATGATTTGGTACTTATTTTCTAGGCAGTTCTCTCATTGCTTTTGATATCCTAAGCCTTAATGAAAATTCTATGCTCTGACCTAAATCAGTAAAGCTACAATTAACATCAAACAAGTATAGTAGGAGAATAAAAACTGATGAGCTATATAGGAGGCAGAGAAATAAATTCTGTCAAAATAAAGCAGCTTCTGTCAGTCTTCAAGAGCATGGTTTGAGAGAATGGAGGAAGCATACAAGGCTGTAAGATTCACCATGATTCCAGGCATAGGAGTGATGTGTAATTACCTTCACCCAAGTCTTCATAACCATCGCAGACTACAAAGACCCCTATAATTTTCCTTGACCATTTTCAATGTATTCATATTGTCAAATCTGAATTTAATTTTAAAATACTTGATGGATGAAATGCTCAGGGATATTCATACCTACATGATTGCTATTATTGGGGACTTTCCTAAGGCCATGCTGCTTCCTAATTCAAGGACTCTTCCCAGAACTGTTGATAACCATGCTTTCAACTTGGCAAGTATTTAATGAGCACAAATTCAGATAATGGAGTCACGAAACAAACAGTGAGGCTGCTCTCAAATAGCTCATCGTTTTTAGTAGAAAACAAAGTTATGAAACCAACACCTAGAGCAAGAGTGTGCGTTTCACCACATCTCAAAACTTTCTAAAAGAAAGCAGGTATTGGTTAGGTATACTTGAACCCAGCAAATGAAACACTTTAAGTCTTTTCTGATCATTTAAGTGGATTTTTGTTTGATTTGGTAAATGCAATTTTTCTTACGCTGGAAATCCATCCAAACTCTTTAGAGCTAAGACCTCCTCCTAAATGGCTTCTGTTATTATTTTTTAATATTCCTCATTTTACCAAAACAAAACATCTCACATTCCCTTATCTTGTGAGTAACAGTAAATGCTATCAGGTAGGAAGAGAGTCTTGGAATGAGGCTCTATTCCTACAGAAGGGACACATTAATTAAAAATCCCCCTAAAAGGAGCCAGTGAATTAGATTGAATTGGGTGGCATGGGTTTTTGTTGTGCATTTGCTAATGCAAAGAGGCTTTCCAAGAGGCCATCTAACACAGCGTGGTGGGAAGCAGGCTTTGAAGACACAATGACATTCCTCCCGAGTTTCAGGCTGGAGGCTAAAAGCACCAGCCATTCATTTTCCATCTTGAGACACATTCTTCACCCAGTTCAAAGGCCTGAGACACAACAAGTCTCTGCGCTTTCCGAAGGTCGTCCCTTGTAAGGACTTGTGAGCCACCAAGGCTCACGCTGCAAAATATTTTTAAAGACCTAGTTTTAGGAATGTAACCTTTTTATTAGGCTGTAGTTTCTACTCCCTAATCTTCTTCCCCACCCTCAAACACATACACTCACACACACACACACACACACACACACACACATATATATTCTTACACAGTTAAATTTTGGGCAAAAAGGAAAGTTTTAATTATACTCTCAGTGATTTTCACGGTACTCAACCAGTGAAAGTATTTTCAAAAATTATTTCATTATCCATTCTTTTAAAAATAGAACACTTATATTCCTTAATCTAACCAGAGGGAACAGGATCAGCTTTGAAAGGAAGTTATTGTTTAGCTGCGGTTGAGAGCGTGCTGGAATCTGGAAGGAGGTACATGGGCAAGCAAAGGAAGCTGAGGGAGGACGGGGGCTGCCAAGATCACAATGTAAATACCACCGCACAACCGGCTCACATAAAACTTCAGGGTTCGCCCTCCCCTCCTTCCACCACAACATATTTTATACAGTGTCCCATTTTTGTTTTGTTCTGTAACCTCAAAAACATTTTAGGCATTTGAGATTCTGGTAAAGGAGAACTGTAAATATTGGCAGATGGGAGAGCTGGGCAGAGTTAGCCAAAGTGCTGCCTGTCCCGGGAGTGAGATGCTGCACTTTGCATTTGTGTTCACTCTCCAGAATCAGGGACTTGCACTTCTGGAACAGACTCTCTTTCAACTTAGCCCTCATTGTCTCCACACAACATCTGCTTCTCTCTATAATCAGAAATGGGAAAGGGTGGTCAGTCACTGGGGAAGGGACAATAGGAAGGGATCCCCTGGCAGAGTTCCCTTCTAGAGCGATGTTTGATCACAGGTCCTAAGGAAGCTACCTGAGAGTTGTTAGAAAGTGTAATTCTTTAGTCTAAGTTGCAGGAGGAATGAAGCAAACAATGCAAATCTTTCCACTAACCATCCACAGCACTAAATATATATAGACTACAACCTGTGCTGCTAAAACCTCAGTTCCTAGTAGCAACCTTATTAGCAATCCAATAGTAAGCATCATCTAATGGTCACCATCATCTCTAAGAGGCCTGAGGAAGGGCATCTTTGACAACTGGCCCTCAAGTCACAGTCCAGCTCACTTCAAACACATGTGTTTACCTTGGTGACACAAGAAGAACTGCCCAGCTGAGCCCAGCACTTATCACCACTCCACAGAACTATGATCTAACAAATGACTGATGTGTTATAGTACTTATTCGGTGGTAGCTTTTTATACTTCAAAAGCTACTAGATAACATCACATAGGATACTCTTTAATGGCTTTTATCAAAGCTCATTCATGTTAATCAGTCGTATTCCTCATTATTCCAGGTGATAAGAAAACTTGGTACTATTGCTGTGAACGTATCCATACAAGTCACCAAAAAGGACAAAACAATGTTAATTGTTAATTCTGCTTTAAATGTTATTCATTATCATACTCTTGAAAGTCCTTTTTTTGGATTTTAGGGAAGGGTCTATAGGGTGTTCGAGGTCTCACTACTAATCAGACTCGTAGTGATCCACCTGTTTACAACCTCCCAAAAGCTGGGATTACAGGGGCGCACAACCATGCCCAGTCTCAATTGCTGTCTCAGCGCACCCCAGGGGCAGGGCCAGCACAGCAGGCCTGGGGATTAAACCCCTGGACCCTATGCCTACTTATAGGTGCTTTAATCTACTAAGCTATTTGGCTGTCCGTCTATTTTGTAATAGGAGCAAACTCATTCTATTCATACTCTTCCTGGACCAGTCAGAAATATGGTGCATCAACCACATATGTTTTGACCACAAAACAAGCTACCTTTTTGTTCAATGTAGTCAATGATACAGATATCTTTTTAGAAAACAAAATAGACTCTAAATTGTACTCCTGTCCAGTGGTAATAACTTGGGAGAAAGACAAGATCATTAATGTCAGGACGTTTCTTTAGTTATTTATACACAATCTTGCTTAAAACGCACTGCTCCCAGAATTCGAAATGGGAAAAGACTACTCCAATTAAAAGAAGTCTTATGAGTTCCCATAAATATGAGAACTTAAAGTCTGGAAAGTTTTTCAAAGGATCCTCCACCTTTATACTTAATCCTACTACATTATCCTAAGAACTAGTGATTCAGTCTAGGAAAGGAGTGTTGGGTACTCCCACATAAGTGAACAGAAAAAGAAATTAAAGTAATAAAGATGTAAAATATTGGTATTTGAAAATGGCAATACTTTTCCTTTCTTAATTTGCACAACTGCTTCAACTCTGAAAAAGGAAATCATTTCTTAAGCAATCCATTTCCCCTCCACTGAGTTACTCCAGATCCACCACTTTTAAAACCTATGGATTTAGAGGAAGCATGAAACATAGATAGTATTTTTTTTTCCTTTTAACTAAAAAGTAGAACGTTTGTTGTAAAAGGAATATTATCTGCTGTATTGCTTCACTGCACTGGGACCTGAGCAACACTCTTCCAAAGCAGACTTTCAGTAGCGGGCATTTAGCCAACTTCCTATTGCTCAGCTTCGACTTCTAGAAGCAGTCCAGCTCTGGAAAGACAACAAAACTAGTGATGCAGGTGTTGACGGCCTATGAAAAGAGAGGCTGGGAGACCATGAAAGGAGAGAGCCTTGCTTTTCACTCTAGCCTTTTAAAGAAATTACTTGAAACTTACAGCATGTATGGTTACACCAAATAGAAAAAAAAATTAATAGTGTGAATAGATCAAAGGGTATTATAAAACTTGGTAGTCTAAAATACTGCTTTCTTGATGTTCCTCAAGAAAACTATACTTCAAAATATGTTGGGGTTGAGAGGAGGGCGGCTTCTAACACCACACTAGAGTTGCTTTCAATTATTCTCACAATTCCTAAAATTCACCGGCAAGTACAATTTGGGGGGAATAGCTATAGAGCCCTCCAACAGTTTTTAAATGGACAGATGTGATCATTGGAGATCACATGATGATTCACTACATAATAACAATATTCCTGGGTGTGCATACGGTATATATATATATATATATATATATATATATATATATATATATATCCCCCTTTGGCCTGGTTTCTAGTTATCTTCCTAAAAGCAAAAATTATGACTTTCTCTGAAAAATATTATTTACCACACTATGTATACTTGCAAAAAGAACATCTCTTTGGTCATTTCAGAGAACATGTAACTATTAATTTTTCAAGATTTAGTGATACTGTTCAGCAACATGACCTAAATATGTCAGGGAATGTCACAGAACTTGCATCAAAATATTTCTACATAACCCTAAAAGGGATGGGATGAATACATTAACATGTAATTTTAAAAACATAGAGGACAGTAAAAGGAAAATGATAAATGCAATTTACTGGATAAAGCATTCTGGAGAGAGTAATAAAAACCACAAAATCTCTCTGCTTTAAGACTGCTAGAGCTGAAACTGTAGTCTGACTCAACTATTCAACTAGGCTTTCCTAACCCTGGAGAGGCAGGAAACGGAGCTGGAGAAGAAGTGCAGCCTTCACAGTGTAAATACATCGTTTTCTAAAGTGCTGTTATTCAAAGATCACTGCTTCATTGGAGAGCACAAATGACATTTACCAAACCACATTTATTTTAACAAATAAGGGCATGCCAAACAGTTCAGTGGATTAAAGCGCCTGCTTCAGGCGCAGAGGCCAGGGGTTCTATCCAGGGCCTGCCATACTGGCCCCAACCCCAGGGGTGCAGAGAGGGCAACTGAGACTGGGCGTGGTGGCGCACATCCGTAACCCCAGCTCTTGGGAGGCTGTAAACAGGCACATCACTAGGAGTCCAATCTAGTAGTATGACCCTGAACACCCTGTAGACCCTTCCCTAAAATACAAAAACAAAATAGATTGTAGCAGAGCCTAAGGCAAGAATATTATTAAAACAGAAAACAATGCCTTACCATGGAAGATGGTACCTTCACTTATCTAATCCATCTTTTTCATTTTTCTGTGAATTATGTTTGGGGAAGATAGTATTGTTGTAGGCAGCTGAATTAGATAGAAATATCATAGGCAGTCAGACAGGGCCAGGCCCTCAAGGAGACAAGATAGAAAACAAGGTGGCTTTGCAACTTGGAAGAGACAGACATTCTCATGTAGGCCACACCTCAAGACAGAAGAGAAAACAAATACAGCTAGATACTTCCCTAGGGATAGGTATCAAGGATTGATATTCTAAACAGGAATCAATCACCTAGAAAGAGCCCAAAGGAGTCACTAGCCCAACCCCCAACAGGAAAAGACCCTGTCCCATATTCATGCCCACTTGCTAGGTGACTTGCTTCCCCATTTGGTAATGGATTTAATCAATATTACCTGAGCAGTGGTGCTTGTAATCTCATCGATTGACCATAGCTTTGTGTGTTTGTGTGTGCCTTTGAAGCTTTGACTAGCTATCGAGATGTGTAGATTCCTGTAGACTCTTCTTGGGTGCCTCAGTGTTA
>NDGN011554629.1:0-10262 GCA_002564285.1 Tympanoctomys barrerae | reverse complement strand
TGTGTGTGTGTGTGTGTGTAACCGGGGATTGAACTCAGACCCTTGCACTTGCCAGGGAAGTGCTAATTCCACTGAGCCATCTCCTTGGCCCCTTATCTATTGAATGATTCCACCTACAATTAATTATAAGACATTCTGCAAGAAGCAGAACTGTGCAGACAAAAATGATGGGTGGTCATTAAATGTTACAGGGGAGGAGAGAATGAACAGAAAATGGAGGATTTTTAAGGCAGCAAAACTACAAAGGGGAAGTGTTATAGTTTAGATCCAGGATTTCTCCCACAAAAGTCTCATAATGTTGAAAGGTTTGGAAGGTAACTGGATCCCAGGGTGCTATATACTCTGTGGACCCTGACTGTAAGGTCTGCCACTGAAGGTATGACTGGAGAGGTGGCTCGCTCTCCTGGGTCCTCCCTTCCTTTTGCTTCCCAGCAGCTAGCGGAAGGCTCTCCTCAGCCAGACCCTTCTGCAGCACAACGCAAATCCGATAGAAAGAACAATCCTGAAGTCTTCAAGATGCTGTTGGCATCAGTGAAATAAAAAGCTGAGGGTACTGTTTTAAAGGAGACTAAAGGGATCTCAATTAAATGTGATTCACTGAAAGAAAAAATAAAGATATAAAGGGATAAGAACTGAGAATATCTGAAAAATGTAGGTATTAAAGTCATTTTATTTGGCTATATAAGTTACATCTTTATTCCTAAAAAATTCATGAAGTATTTAAGCACAAGTTCTCTGCATGACCAACAGTTCAGCAAAAATTTATGGAATAAATTAGCTGGGGCAAAGTAATAATGGTTAGTCTAGTGTCTTTAAATTTTTTCCGCAGATTTCAAATTATTTCAAATAAAAACCTGTGAGACAATTTACTTAGTGATCATACATATCTGCACAAAAGGAAACCGGTAACTCACATATCTGTAAACAAATTTAAATCTTACTTAAAATAGTTAAATAACTGCACCAGAAACAGTTGCATTCATAGTTGGAAGGAAAAAAAAAAAAATGCACTGACTGTACTATACGGTCCCCAACAAGCTTGTAATTAACAAGGCTCTACTTTCTGAGGCCATGGTCACCGTGTACTGGACTAGTCTCTATTATTTAAATAAGTCAGTTGTAGCAAACAGGTTACTCTCAGGTGTTATGAAATTTCTGTAATGCATCACACATCGGTTTATTTGTGTTACTGTGGCTTCACTTCCTGAGAAAACACTTCTTTCCAAGTTTGTTTGATAAGATCACTGATGTCACTGAGAAGAAACTTTTATTATCTGTCATAATACACTCACTACTTTCGGTTATACCTCTGCTGCAGCAGAAGAATGTCAGTCACGCAGTGGAGGTAGGAAAGGTCTCTTAGAGGAAACAAGAGATGGAGAGACAAAACTCCCTAACAAAAACACCAGTATTGAAGAAACAAAACACTGAGGAACAAAAGATCAATTTTCTTTATTCCTCCTTCATCATTCAAGTCCCAAGCCACCACTGCATCAAGAAATCAATTTACTAGATCACAGTCAGCATTTTTTGAAAACATAGTGAACAAAAGACAGCAATACATAGGGCCAGGGGGATGGCTCAGTAGAATAAGCATTTGCTGGTAAGTGCAAGGACCTGAGTTCAATCCCCGGTTCCGCAAAAAAAAAAAAAAGAAAAGAAAAGAAAAAAAGACAGCAATACAGAATAGAAGAGTACACAGAGTGCACCACCAGTTGTCAGGGAAGTTAACTTTTTCATCAGTAAATGTAAACGTGCGCAGACTGGGTCACAGATGTAACATCTACTTTTAGTGAATCATCATCAAGCTTAAGTTTGAAAAGTTACTACTGTCTAGATGGAAATTCATAAAAGGCTTTCAAAAGTCTATAATTTGTCTTGACAATATCATGCTCTAAGTAATATAACACAGTTTTCAGATGCAAATTAGCTGCTTTCCATCAATATTTAAGTAAAAAGAATAAAATTAAAATGAGAATAAAATGCATCATGGGGCTGAGGAGATAACTCAGCAGACTAAGCACCTTCTTGGGCAAGTGCAGGGACAAGGATTCTATCCCCAGCATCACCTGCCCTGTAGACCCTGCTCCCGGGCGTGCTGAGCCAGGCACCAAGTCCAGGCATGTTGGCGCATACCTGTGATCCCAGTGCTGGAGAGGCTGAAAACAGGAGGATCACTACTACGGGACCAAGTAGCAAGATGCCATACCAGATACATTTTTTTAAAAAGCATCATAACTGGTAATTAAAAAGAATACTTTGCATTACACTTCAGTTTCTTTTTTAAAAATAAAACAAAAGTACTATTATCACAATGTACAAAGAATTTCTCAATTTTTACTTGGATTGAAGTCAAAGTATTTTGACAGCATTAATAAAAAGAGCTATTAATTGGCTGAGGAAGACATCAGAAACAAAGAGAACAAATAAACCAATTACTCTAGTGGGAACAAAAAAAATGAGAACTAAAAAAAAGTGAGACTCAAAAAACACAACAATCTTAGTAACTGATAAGGTTAATGGAGAATGGAGAAAAAAGAACAGAAGAAATATTCAAAAAAATATTCTGAAAAGTTGAGAGGACTGTATTCTACGGATTCCACATATCTACACTAAAATGCATAAGTGCTTAGCGTGGCATTCAGAGCATAGCAGGTACTATATTTTTGAACTTTTCCTCTATTTTACCCCTCATGGGCCCTGTACACTTGGTAAATAATACCAATTCCAAAAACTCAACACTAATTAAAGGCACTGTTTTTCCAGACACCACACTGTGCTGTTGCAAGTTGTCTTATCACATTACACAGTGTAGGTCACACCAGCAATACAAAATCAGTTGTTTTCTATTCCTTTTGCTATTATTTCAAAAATGGACTCATGATAAAGATTCTGACCCCAATTATCATGAAAGACTGTAATATTCACAAATTCTAACATTAACTATAGAATGTGGTCCCCTGTCAGTCTGGGCAGATATGTTCCTTTCTTCCAAATTCCACAAGTCAATGAATAAAATCAAAGATATTAAAAACTACATTTAATCTTTAATTGCCAGTGATAAAAATGTAAATTCATACATGATTCCAAAGAGCTGCTAAAATCTAAATGATTTTTTTTGTATTTTTCCTACCACCAGCAATAAACAATGCAGTGTCACAAAGTAGTAAGTACTGCAGTTCCCTCTACTTATTTTTCTCAAGTCAACTGGAAGGAAAAGACAACAAAATATCACTAAGTTCTCTCTTATGCTCACTAACCCAGTGATTACCAATCTCCCCCTAAACCTATGCTTTGGCAGCTAATCTTATGTTGAGGTGGTATTATGGTTTATATCTAAGTTGTCACCCAAAAGTCTCATGTGTTCAGAGGCAGGCTGTTGGAAGGTGACTGAATCACAGAGGGCACTATGCTCATCAGAGAATTAAGACACTGATGAGTCTATAGCTGGAATGTGCTGTCAGGAAAGTGGACCCTGTTTGGAGGTATAATGAGGGGCTGACCGGGAAGAGTCTATTTGTGTCTGAGGCTCTTTCCTTCTTGGTTTCCTAACTGCCAGAGGTCAACAGCTGTCCTCAGCCTCCTCCCACACCCCCGCCATACTATTTCTGCCTTGGAGCCAAGCAACCACTGACTGAACCCACTGAAATCTTGCACCAAAATAAATCTTTCCTTTAACTTGCAGGAATTAGGTATTTGATCCCAGCGACAGAAAAGCAACTGATACAGGTAAGTAAAAAAATAAACTCACTATCTAGCTATCAACTTGTCTATACTGGAAGCCAGTACTGCTGTTAGCCTGATTTTTTTTAACATTGAGAAAGCAGATGTAATTGTACTATGAATAACTTTTATCCAAAATACTTGGGATAAAAAGCTTTCAGTGTTTTTTTTTTTCAGATTTTGGAGTATTTGCATAGAATAGCTAAAGCATTCCCAATCCGCTTCATTCAGATTTCAGATTTTCAACCCTACAAGACAATTCTGGCAAAAATTAGCTAGACATATATTATTACAACTTTTCTATTTTCCTACTAGTTACTACTAATATCTGACTGTCTAGTTCATAAATTCCACTTCACCATACACATATTTAGGAAAGAAGCAGTATGTAGGCTTCAGGACTTTTCTTGGTTTCAGGCCTCTGCTGCAGGTCTTGGAACATACTTGTGGGGGATAGGGTACAGTCCTTGGGATTGCTGTGGCTCTTGGTTAAGTTTCAGTATCCCATTTGGTTATTGTGTATAATTCTTTTCAAACATTGCTGAAAATCTGAAATCTGAATGAAGCAGATTGGGAATGTTTTTCTTTTGGCAGTGCCAGAGATTGAACCCAGGACCCAGAGCTTGCCAGGCAAGCACTTATTCTACTGAGCAGCCTCCTGGGAATGCTTTAAGTGGCAAATTCTATGCAAATACTCCAAAATCTGAAAAAAACACTGAAAGCTTCTTGTCCCAGGTATTTTGGATAAAAGTTATTCATATTACAATTACATCTGCTTTCTCAATGTTAAAAAAAAAAAAAAAAAAAAAAAAAAATTGGGCTAACAGCAATACTGGCTTCCAGTTAGGAGTAAAATTGAATTAAGATAATCAAGGAAGTGCCTGACATTTTCAGCAAACTACTAGAAAACGCAGGGGACTAGGCCTCTGCTTTCCAGACCACTAAACAAAACTATGAACACTACCCAAATGTTGAGTATACCTGCAAAGTGATGAGAACAGCGCCCCACCTCAGCTCCGCCACTGCTGAGCAGTGTGAAAGAAAGAAGCTGCTCTCCCCAGGCAGCTTCTGCACTGGGTACAAGAGGCCTCTGAGTCTCTGCCTCTGTCGCTGTCCCTCCCTCTCTGCCTCCCATCCTCCCTCTCACCACATTGCTATCATCTCATTAATATATTGACACCAATGTTACAAAAGGAAATTACACTTGCCATAAAACTCCAGCAAGATGGTATGAAATTTCAATAGCTTTTTTTCATTTACTTCCATTTTTTCACCCCATAAAAACTACAAATCTTGAAAAACTTTAACTATACAAAATGGTGGTAAATTGATTTTATAATCTCATTTCTGTGACTAATGCCTCATTTTCTGAGTATGTTGTGTATTCTTTTGTACAGTATTCTTTTGGGCTCTCATTACTTTCACTGCTTTCCTCATTAACAAATCATTACTAAATATCTAAAATTACCTTCTAAATCCACTGTGATGGAACTACATATATAGAGCTTTATTCTATTGTATCTAGAAACAATTATCTTTAACTTAGCTTAAAATTGAAATATGCTGCAGATGATTTCAAGACAACACACCTGTACAGGTGTATCTGCCTATTCCAACAACAAATCATAACCAGTATACAAATGCAACAGTTCAGTTTAAAGCTAAAAAAACAACAGCCAAAAAATAATCTATTGTGGAATACTTGGCTTATTTATTGAAAGACAGTTTAAGAAATAAATTTGTGTTTGCCCTTTATCCTATCCCATTCTCACCCTAGTAGTCTAAAACTATCTGATATTACATATAAATGAGTAATGTATGTGGAATACTATTTTAAGAAATTCACCTCCAGTACTCATTACAGTCTGCTCACACACAAACTCCCTACTGGGTCACGTGTCTGGCAATGACCACCAGAAATAAGCAAGAAGAACACCAAACCTTGCTAAGTAATGGAGCACAGGGACGCATCCTTTTTGCACGCGCCTTGTTCTCTTCAAATGCTTCTTGGTGTGAAGAGCGCCACACTTTAAAAGACTACAGACAAGAAGGACCCTGGCTCTCCACCAGCCATTCCAGCCATACCAGCTGAAGCACCAGCTCTAAAGTTAAAACACCACCTTCAACACTACAGCCCACAAATGATACATGGAAGTCTGCAGTTAGCCTGTCGAAACTGTACAATCAACAGCAAATACATGATCCCTGGAACTTTTACAACTGGGTTCTGGACTGCTTTATTATGCAGCAATAACCAAAACAATACAAGTGAACACTAATTCCTATTAAGTAGTAGACAATAAAAAAGTCAGTGGTAAAACTGGCACTTAAAAAATGAATTTAAAAAAAAAAAATCCCCCCTTGATCATAGTTTTAAGTGTTCATAATGGCATTCTGCTCATGTCCCTAATGGCCAGTAAAGAAATAGGAGCAAAGCAACCTGAACCACTCTACACTTTCTCTTTTTTTCTTCCTAACCTAATCCTGTCCCTCTCACCTGGCATGACGTCTGCCTGGTTCCCCCAGCACAGCTAACCAATCACTCAGACCCATTCTAGCCTCAGGCTGTGCTCTGCACCTCAGCACTGCAACTCTGAGCAGCCCATCACCTTCCTCCCAGACCACAGATGACGTTCAGTAGAGGAGACTCATCACCAGCAACCAGAGGTTTACACTCTAACTCCAAATGTTTTAACCTGGTAAAATAATTAAATAAAATAATAATAATAATAATAAAGTAAAACTTTACCTGCTACTTTCCTCAGTAAATTTACTAATTCTAATAATATATAAACTTTGTGTTCTTTTAGACCTTATGAATCCTTTGCTTGTACTTCACTTATAGTATTTACCTTAACAATGCCTACATCATAGCTATTGGCTTAGGTCCTGAAACTTCCCTGGAAAAGTGACATAACGAGAAAAGGAGCATTTTATTCACTGCTGTGACCCTGGAAACATCTCTGCTACTCATGCAAACACAGTAAAAACCTGCGTCTTGCTCAGCCACCACTCTGTTCATAACCAGTCTTTACATTTCTCACCCTGTTTTTATTTTTTTCTCTACCCCTATTTATTTTAAGAAACAATGACTCACCAAAGGTTTAATGTAATCAATGACAAAGCTACTGAATGCTAAAGGTCCCCACATGAACTTTTGGCAATTGACCTAGGAATAATTTTAGTTTTTTCCAGTAAAATTAGTTTTAAGGAAAAGAAAGGAACTACTTACAACCCTTATTGTCTCTTGAAGTCGCAGGCTTCAGATGGCTGAATATTGGGCCAAGGGCAAGATCTAGGTCAGATAGCAGCCAAATATTAAAGGCATATCAGGTGGAGTGGAAACTACAGCAAACTGGAGGGAGTAGTACAGATGGAAAAGCAATTTCTACTCAACTCCAACAACCTGCTGTCAAGCAAGAACGGCTACCAGGTACAGGTGTCAGAAAGTGAGACTTCCCAGAGGTGCCATCTTCCTATTTTCAAAAGATGGCAACTAATTATTAAAAGTTCCAAATACACTAGAAGCCACCAATATTTATTTGTGGACCATTTCTCCAAAGGACTCTGCCACTGAAAAATAACAACTCAGAATCTCTCTATATAATCTCACCAGGGGAAAAATCCTCCTTGATCAAAACCCTACAGAGAAGAAAAACGAAGAGTTCCACAAAACTCATACAGTACCAATGACGGAGTCCTTTTTAATCTAACCTTTTTCTCTATTAAAAGATAAAGCTAGCAATTTTAGACCTACATTTATAGCTGAAGAAAAATGCATTTAGCAAAAATTTGCCTTTTTTTCCTGAAAACCCACAAAAATGAAAATATTGAAATGTTACCAAAACCTTTCCAGGCTTAAACAAACTCATGGAAATGCTCAGCAATAAGCATGAGACCATGCACACAGAAAAACAAGATACAAAATACTAACAGTATTGGCACATTGGCAGTGACTTATCTATCCACATCTTGTCAACTTTTGCAAGCAACATCACAGAACTAGCTAGAAACAAGGCAGAACTTGCAGGAAACCCTAGACTTCCAAACCACTCGTGGGTTACCTCCACCTTCTTAACACCACAGTCAAGAACTAAGGTAGTCAGTTATTAGTAGTCAAATATTAATTTAGTCCAACAAGGTTTCATCAATTTTTTTCTACAAAAGAATGACATTATTTGACCAAATTAAGACGTCTTCCCATCTAAAAATGAAAATTATACCAAGTCCTTAAATTTCATCCCTGAAACTGTTTAACTTTCTACTAGGAATCTTTATGAAGTTAAAATAAAAATTTTAATATAATCAATCATAGTAAGGATTTGCTTTGGAGTTGAAAACATTCTCTAAAATAGTTATCAGATCTCAATGCAGTGTTGGCACCTGTAATCCCAGCTACCTGGGAGGGTGAGGCAAGAGGATCCCTAGAATTTGAGGCCATTCTGGAAAACATACTGGGACCCTGTCTCAAAAATAAAGTAGCTATTAATTAGTAAGGGAGTCCCTATACCAAAGAGTTAATACACAATTAATTTATCGGAACATTTATTACATACCAGGCACTGTCCTAGATAGTTTAGAGTTTTCATCAAATCTCAGAAATAACCATATGAGGAAAGCAACATTTTTCAGATGGGAAAACTGACCTTCCCAAGATCACAGAGCTAGTAAGCACCAGAGTCAGGACTCTTAACCCAACCCAAACGTCGTCTACAGTTTAACTCTAAACTGCACTGCCTCTTGCAACTATGAATTGATCGCTGTACTTCTGAGGAGATTTTAAAACTTTGCTAGGACATGGACTGGGGATGTAGCTCAGTAGTAGCGCATTTGCATGGCATGCACAATGCTCTGGTTTCAATCCCCAATGTTTTTTAAAAAACTAAAAGTAGAGGATACGTTTTAAAACATGAACAATTTTTACATACCCAGTCAGAAATATTACTATGCTCCTAAATATAAACAGCAACGATGACACTCTTACCTAAAGGATCTCTCAGAAATGCACCTTTCCTCTCAAAAATACACAATCACGTTTGACAGGCCCACTCTACAGTTTCCACTCAATTGCGCTTCGAACCTAAAAGTGATCTGCAAAGCAGTCTGTTAAAAAGTAAGTGAAGAACTAGAATACCCTAAAGCTGCTTAAGTCCGCTTAGCAATGAAATGGCACAGTTGTATTTTCTCCAGTTTTTAGAAGTCACTGTAAAAATGATACTGAATATGTAGTGGACATTTAGTTGATCAATATTTTCAAAAATATTCCATATGTAAGTGGTGCTGTAATATTAATATTTTCAACACTTTCGGGACATTCCTAGAAAAGTCTGCAATGCACCAGTAAGCTGGGCTAGCATTAGATGACAATCACTAAACTCTTGCGATGAGTTACACAAAGGGAATACAACATCTCCACTCTATGGGGGACAGAAATACGAACATTTTTCCACCTTAAATATCAAATAGGTAAAAATAAACTTATATTACAGAATTTTTTCTTAATTCGTTTTCTAGATCCCTTCTAAATTCTCCAAAGAAGCTTACTTTGAAAATGGAAGCCTTTCAATCACTCAAAGAATTGTCAACACAAGAATTAAATCTTTTTTTCCAACTACTCAACAAAGTTGTTGAAATTCTGAGGGACTATTAAGACTGATGTGAGGGTGGGATTTTGCCTACAATTACCACTTCCCACCTGAATAATTTCTTTTCATCAAGGTCTACCTTTATTAAGGAGAGTCTGATGTACACAAAAACGTCATCTGTCCTGCAGTAAACTATCAAAACTAATATTAAAAGACTGTATTTGCCACCAATAAAGTGTGAGCGATGAGCAGGATTAATTTTTGTTTTACTGTGCTTAGAAAATCTCAACATGAAAGTACTACACAAATACGAATAAATAGGAATTCTACAACAACAGTGATGGGAAGTATGGGCCCTTAATCGCACCAGTGGTTCACAGAACTTTCTCCCTAACTCCTCGGAATCACTATGCTCCCACCAGACAACAGCTAGGATTTGCAGTGCATCAAATACAAAACGTTCTGACCAACGCGTTTTCCACATTCTGGTAAAACACCCCTCAGTACAAGGCGGGCGCCGAAGCTTCTCCCGCACCGCCCGCAGCGGGAGCGCACGGCCAGCCGGCTGTCAGGGCCGGCAGCGGGGGCGCCCGGGCTCCTTCCGGGCTCACACCTCCACCTGGCGCCTCGTCCCGGCGGCTTCTCCCGGGACACACCTTCTCCCGCGTCGGACTCCCAGAGCCTGACATCTTCCCCGGTAGGCGCAGGAAGACTCCGGGAGTCTGTCTGCAGGGCCGCCTCCCGCCTTCGCCGCCCCGCGCACTTACTGGTTGGTCGGAGGGGCGGTCAGCGGGATGGCCACCTCTTCCTCCTCGTACTCCGGTCCGTCCAGGGAGTCGCCCTCGTCCACGGGGCCCAGGCCGGCGCCCAGCGAGGGCAGCAGCGGCGGGGGCGGCGGCAGCGGGGGGAAGGCGCCGGGGCCCAGGCTGTCGGCGGGCTGCGCCCCGGGGCCCC
>NDGN011554624.1:13838-32672 GCA_002564285.1 Tympanoctomys barrerae | reverse complement strand
GAAAACATTCTCTCAGGCTTTCACAGAGAGCAAATTGGTCAAGCAATGGCCTTGACTCATCTACATGGCTGGCCCTGACAAAAGATCTATAAACTGCTATGTAGGGTTTAAGGGTAAGTCCTGAGGGGAGCTGACTGACCTTGTTAGATACAAAAGATACATTTCTTATTGTACAGGTGCTTTATCTTGGTCTTAACTATCCATCAGAAAAGTATAAAAAGTAAAGCCATATTAATATGCAGAGCTGTAAAAGGCTCAAGTCAACAACTTCTGACATTGCCAGTCATGGGGATAACACAGTCTATAACACTACTATAGACTACTGGACTATATAGGATTACTCTGCTGAATTCATGCTCCTGCAATATACAAATGGCAATGGAATACACATCTTGTTGCCCTGATTTTAATTCCAGGTTTCTCAACGCTTTAAGCTAAAAGTGGGCTACGGACATCTCAGCCGCACATACAAAGCAGGAGTTGATATTCAGGAGACCACTGCAGTTTCCTATAGCAGTCTGCAGTATATGTACAGAAGAGAGGTACAAAGAGGAAAACTCCCCAAGTAGGAGTTGTTTTTCACATTTTTACTATGACAGTTACATGGTTATTTTTTTGAAAGTATTTTGATACATTTAGGAAAACAGTTAATGTTAACTTTAGAAATGGGAAGAAAATAGGCTGAGTCAAGGAGAAGAGATAAAGTCAATGAATATAATCAAAACTTGTTATACACATGTGCCAATTTATCAAAATGAATCACATTATTCTGTATTATAGTTATATGTTGATTTTAAAAAGACCAAAGTACTTCCTAATATTTCTCATCACTTTTAGCATTTCCTGTCTATAACTTATCCAACACATAAAATAAATAATGAACAGATATTTGAAGTCAAAGATTAAAGAAACTTACTCTTTTTCCAGGAGGACCTGGTGGGCCTGCCTCACCAGATGGACCAGGAGGACCCTATAAAATGTGCAAAATTTTTTTAAGAAATTGGACATGACTGTATAAAACTACATAATTCCTCAATATCTGAACGGAGCCTTTTTTTTTTGCTTACCCACATTGACCTTTCCTAAGAAGTCAGACACTTAAACTTCCTCTAGGCAACCAGAGCTATAGACTCATATGCTCACTTTGTTCGCAGCTGAAAGGAAGTAAACTGATATTCCTACTATGTAAAACTCTTGTCTTTTTAAAAAATGCTAACTTGTTCCTGACAAGCACCCAATATCTGTACCAATTAATAGGACCATGTGGGCAATAATCTTTCCATTTCACATAAATTTGTGAAACCACAAAACTATTACCTTTATATTTTTTCTGGCACAACACTATAATTTTTCTGCCAAACTGTACAGAAAGTTCTGTGATAAGATCTACCAGTACTATCTACACAAAATAAGCCTACATCTCCAACAGCAAACATAGTGGACACAGCTCTAAACATACAACTATGTTGGGCGTGGAGCTGGCCTGGCCACTCTCTCATTCCGGAAACAACCCATAGCCAGAGCACACGTTGTCGTTTATCAGCTGAAGGAGGACAGGTTATACTGCACCATGCCACGCTCATCTAGGCTCGCAGTCTACATAATCTATATTAATGAGGAGCTACCACATTGGCTTGCTCTGTTTCTTTCCTTCCTTCCTTTTTTCGTTCGTTCGTTCCTTCCTTTCTTCCAGATTTTAAATATAATTTTCTATGTAACACAAAGGACACATGTTAATACCATTGGTAGGATGGAACTGGAATTTCATTAGGAAGACCTAGACTATATACTATATTTGAATTCACATCAAGAAACACTCCATGAAAGATTGACTTCAGATTGGAATTCAAATATATTTTCAGAAAAATGTCAGCAAACTCAGCTGTACTATTGAAAGGTTGATCATTTAAAATTATTTCTGTTAAATAACTTGAAAGTCACTTAAGATTAAAACCGAATTATTGCTCTTGCTTACCGGCTGTCCAGGATCTCCATCTTCACCCTTGTCACCACCAACACCATCCTGACCCTGCAATCAGCAGTAGAAAATGAACTTAGCCACTTCTCCCTCTATCTCGTTTTTATCAGGGAATAAAAGCTTCAAAAGGCAATCCTACTATGTTCTGAGATAAACTATTAGCAGATGGAGGAATAAAATTATTGTGCAGTTTCTAAAGAATTGTGATTTCACTATTTCCATGAATATTAACGAAACTGCTACTAAATCAACTGAAAACACACAGTGTATTTTACAGAAGCAAAGGAAAAAATGTAATTAGTATGCAAGGCCAATGCATCCTTTTGCTGCAAATAAACATGGTGTGGTTTGACATGGAAATGACAAAGACAAAAGCGAGAATCCTGTAACTCTAAAATAATAATGTTAGTACCTGAACAACTTGTTTGTACAACTTGAAGTCTGAAAAACTAAGTCAGATGAAGTGCCTATTCATGCAGTAAGATCTAACAGGCCTTTATGGAGTGATTACTACTGTCTACTTCTGTTGTTCCTTGAAGAGTTTTGTCTAACCATTATAAATAAGGACATGGAAGCGCCCCACCACATGGGTCTTTTTCCCACGATACTTACCGCAGGGCCAGGCTCCCCAGGAGGACCGGGATCTCCGGGAAAACCGACAGGACCCTGAAATGATGTGTTCAAAGGAAAATAAATTAAAAATAAATTCTCATAATGCTGTGATATTTTGAAATTTAAGAGGTTAAAGTCAAGCCAAAGGCATTAAAATGCTTGTGAATATATGAAATGAAGAAAAGCCAGCCGCACTAACGAAGGTACAGGGTATCACGGTTGCTGTCTTTCTATCAGAAGGCCCAAAATAAAATGGCCGCAGGTGCTCACCGGGTTGCCCTTGGGGCCATCATCGCCTGGCGGCCCCTTCGCACCAGGAGGTCCAGCAGCGCCAGGGGAGCCCGCTTCTCCTTTCTCTCCTCTCTCTCCCTTGGGACCCTGCATAAGGAAAAAAGGGCACCTTACTAGCATCAGCAACAGTGCTCACTGGTACACTGGGCCATGCAATTCTTGCTGTATTAGTGAGTCTTATGCTCAAAGAATGCTTAACAGCATCCGCTGCCTTTACCAACTAAATGCCAACAGCGACCACTCCTCCCTCTTAGATCAGCTGAAACATCTCTGATCACTGCCCAACGCTTCCTGGGCCAGGCTGAGTGGGAGACACAAATTCCTATCTGGTTGAAGCAAATCTAAGATAGACTACAGCATGTCTAGCACAATTCATAAATATTTATTAGATGGAGCAAAGATTATTTTGTCTTTTATGTAAAATTTATCAAAGTTAGTGAAGAGCTTATAGTTTTAATGCTTTTACTTATGCAAATATATTTTTAAAATCTGTATGCAAATCTAAATATGTAAAGGGACGCAAAGTGATTAAACAACAGGTTCTGCATTATGATTACCTTCCATCAATTGCAAAGTGAGTGACAAAGCAGATCACAGGTAGGAATTAAAATCCCATGTTTAAAATGCTTTGAAAGAAACTCCTAAACTGGCACCCGATGCGGACAATGAGACAGCACTTACCCCTGTGCCTGCTTCACCAGGCGGCCCTGGATTCCCTGCTTCTCCGGGTTCACCCTACAGAGAAGAAAAAATCAAATGAGGATTAAGACACAGAAGTGTTTGCAAAACTGCCTTCAGCTATTACCGCCCCATTTTAGATTGTCCTTGAGTTTTTATTTTGTTCAAAAGGCATCAAAACATCATTAAAAAAGGGAGCTTCTGGTATAACTGACTTCAGTCCTTGTAATAAACAGGTGAGAAGTGAGAATCAGACACCCCGGATGCCACAGTGCTCAGGAAGGGCCAGCACACTGACCAGGCCACCAGGTGGGCCAGCACTGCAGCCAGCTGCACACCGCCTAAGGAAATACACGACATGCAGAGGGCAGCCTCAGTAGTCACATAACAACCAGGTTTATTGATTGAATATTTCAAATTACTTTATGAAATATGAATTTTCTTGTTCTTTAATACATCAGCAAGTAATTATTATGTTGATAATATTATAAAACATTTAGTAGAGATCTAAAGAAGTAAAATATCGAAGGCAGTGAGAGATTAGCAACTGCTGCATTTGAGTGCATACATGTCATAACTGACAGCTTCTATAAGCTGTGTTTAGATGGCAAAAGTCCCTATTACAGCAAACTAATAAACCCTCTACTGGAAGGTTTAGCTACTAACATTCATAGCTAAGGTCGCCTACTTGGAAATTATAAGAAATATAACAATGTGTTCAAGCGACACTTAAACTGAAATAACGGAACACATAATGCACTGTGTGCAAATCATCAGTGTTACCAGTTTGAAATGGGAATTGCTACAAATTGAAAAAAATAATGAGGCTTATCCATCCTTTAATTTCATTTTTTACAGTTTCAAAATGGTTTAGTAAGAGAATTACACAATGATTAATACATCGCATACTGTTGTCTTTATAGTAGTTACTCAGGGTACAAGATAGAGGCATAAAATAATGTCCAGGCAACATCAGCACAGGCCTTCCTTTCCAATGAACTGAGAGAAACTAGCGGTATGACCACATCAACTATCTATTTATGAACATATTTTTTCTTCTTCCTTTTCATTCTTTCCCTTTTTACCCACGACAGTTAGTCTTTATTTGAACAGTTTCTGCCCAATTCACAAGATCTAGCATACATTTTGGATCTTATTTACTTATTCAGTTCCTCACACTGAGGAGAAATATGATGCTTACATATTTGGGCCTTATTTATTTCATTATGAGTATGGTCTCAAGTTATATCCATTTACCTACAAAAACCTCAAGTTTATTCTTCATTATGGCTATCCTCCACTATATAAAACCACATCTTTTTTATTTATTCCTCAGTTGATGGTCATTCAGGTTGTTTCTTTTTTTTAAAATAATTTTATTGAAAAACAAATAGCAATGAGACAGTTTTAAAACCGATTAGTAGGATAGTTTCAATAACTAATAAATTGCATATTGTTGTCTTCTTAGTGGTTATTCATAGTACAAGATGCTTTAATTTTTAACTCTGACCATTTCCAGAATCTCTGGCACAAGCTCACTCCTGCTTAACTGGTTTGAAATAAATTATGTTAAATATAAGCATAGTTCCTGAGAAGAGATTTGTGTGTACAATAATCCTTATTCACTAAGAATGTGTATCCATTTTAACTTCTTAAATTATGTACACAACGGTGGAAGACAAGTATTTTCCAGAAATGTATTAACAGTATTACTGTGCAAAAATTTTTTCTTCTCTCAGAATGAATGGCAGAAAGTTCTAGTGTTCCATATAAGATTCACAAGTAAAATATTCCTTTTGTATTATTTATGAAGAAAGAAATCATTCATCTATCTTTGGATGATGGAATGATATATAAGTAGCATTTCTTGAACTGTTATTTATATTGTTTAAATGCAACAAGTAGTTTGTCATTCAAATCAACTGTAACATGTCCATCTTAAAAATATTATATATGAACACAAACAATATTTATTTAGTACTATAGGACATCCATTGAGAATGTTAAGCTATTTTGTTATGTACCACATTAACCAGGGTAATACTGCAGGCAACTGCAACCAGAGGAAAAGAAAAAAGAACTATTGTTCTTACTGAGGCTTCACGTGACTATGTTCCCTTGTCATCCTTATCAATTATAAATTTAAACTAACAGAGATTCTGAAAACATTCTTCCATTTTTAAATGGGGAAACATTTAAAGAAGATTATTTTTACTAAAAAGTCTCTATTTTAAAAACAATATTTTAAACTGTCCAAAAGTACATGGTAAATTACATTTATGTACATTGCAATCAAGTGTGAGCAATATAAATAGCATTTTTTTCTTTTTTTTTTTTTTTTTTTTTCAGAACCAGGGCTTAAACTCAGGCTCTTGTACTTGCCAGGCAAGTGATTATTCTACTGAGCTACCTCATCAGCCCCATAAATTGAGAAGGATTTTTTTTTTTCTTGGCTGGCTCAGGCTGCCTTAAAGGCAGGTCTGCTAAGGCAGGTGGAGGTGGGGATCAAACACTGGTATCCTGCTCCTGACTGCATTTGCATGAGCAGGTGCTTACACAACTGAGCTAACCAGCAGGTCCCCATATATAGCAATCATTTCAAATAATATTTTATAACGTGTCATTTCAAATCTTTTGAAAGTGAGGTCAAAATGAAAAATAAAACAATGCTAGGACATACTGCATAAAGTAAATCTGTATTTCTAATATCAATAATGTCATTCATTCTCATTTTATGACAGTAACTGCTATAAACTATGTTACATAAAATATATGAAGGAAGTAGTAGATCATAAATTTGTCTTTATCATAGGGCCATTTTTTAAATGAAATCTTTTTTATGTATTTAATACAGGGTCTACAGGGCCTCCCTACACACACCGGACCTGCGGTGATCCTCCTGTTTTCAGCCTCTAAGAGCTGGGATTCCAGGCGTACCGTGTCCAGTCTCCGTCTCAGCATGCCCTAGTGGTGGGGCTGGCACGGCACGCAAGGAATCAAACCCTGGTCCCTGCGCCTGCCTAAGCAGGTGCCTTAGTCTGCTGAGCTATCTGGCCATCCCCATTGGGCCATTTTAATCCACTCTGCAACATGCTTTTTTCCATAAAACTTTGTTTGGAAAAAAAAAATGAAACTAATCTATATGTCCAGAATTACAAAAATGTATTAAAAATTAAGGAATTGTCTTTGAATATTTCTTGTTTTGAAGACATTTCTGAAGTTCAAAGATAGATATAGCAAATAAGCTTTATGTGAAAAATAAGTTAAATCTATTTGCACAAACTGCAGCATGATTAAGAATATTACTTTCTTCTATTCTCATTGCTAACAAATGAAGTACATTTTCCAAAACAGAAAATAAATTAATAGGTAATCCAAAATAAATGCATTTCCTAAAATTCAGTCAGATTCCAAGCTGATGTCAGAATTCTATAACCTATAGCAAATTATATTACAGCAGATGCCAAAAAAGAACATTAGGATATATTCCTATCCTGCTCTTTGTTACATTAATAAGTTAAGAAAATAAAAATGAGAACGTTGTATCATTTAACTAAGTTCAAATCGAGCACATTGAAAAGGAAACAGTTAAGATTATCAATCTAATCAAATCATCCTCATGAGACACCAAACTGGTGTCACTCCAGAGGCTTCAAATTAAATGAAAACAATATGACTTTCTCAAAATAGACATCTGATACCAGGGCCTGTCCTTAAGAATTTTTCAGAAGAAACAGCATGAAAAATGCAAATGACGTACTTAAAATCATTCCTTCTGCACCTCAAATCTCTAAGAGTCATCTAAGAGAAGCTTCAGCAGGCAAGAAAGCTGAAGGCTCATTCCCACCACTTCCGGACAGCAGCAGAGCTGCGGGGAAGAGGCAGAAGGAGGGGACTGTGTGAGGGTGACAGCACTGACCATCGGGCAGTGCTCGAGGCTGCCCCCCACCCCTCCTTCCAGGATAAATGAATTCAATGGTAAGTGTTGTTTTCAAACCCAATCCAACCACCAGGTCGGTCAGCTTAAGAACAAAATTTTCAATTAAAGAATATGAACAAATAACATTGTTTTTGCACTAAAAAATAGGTAATTTTTAAGCATTTTCTAACTTAGCTGGACATGGTAACAACAAACCTTCTGTAGTTCCAGCACTCTGGGAAACTGAGAAAAAAGACTGCAAATTTTAGCCTACCCTGGGCAATTTAGCAAACGAGAAATACCCCGTAAAACATAAATACTAAACAAAGGCCTGGAGATGCTAATGTAGCTCAATCCAAAGGTTTTAGGATCACTCCTTAGTACAACAAAAAATAAAGACTATAAACAGGGAATAAAGAAAAAGAAAACTGCGATTTAATTGTAATGAGGAATTTTGATAGTTAATCATATGGGATAATTGTAATAAAAAACTGTGAGTGCATGGCAGAAGTAAATGTTCAAATGACATTTTAATTTCATTATCTATTTTGTGTAGGGTTAAATTTTTAATTAAAATCAATGAGATTGAATACAAATTAAAATACATGAAAAATGTTTGTATTAAGAAGCTGAATCACCTTTAGAGTATGACACAAATTTGCACCATTTTAATAAATATAGAATTCAGAAATTTTATTCTTTTCTCTGAATATTTTACAGTACATAATTTCCTTACAATTAGTAATCCTACTTTTTTTTCTGTCTCTCTTTTTTTTGGTGGAACCGGGGATTGAACTCAGGCCCTTGTGCTTGCCAGGGAAGCACTTATTCCACTGAGCCATCTCCCGGCCTCCCTTACAACTAGTAAATAAATTATTTAAAAATCAAACAAACATCATGTTAATTTTCTTGCAATTTCTATTAACATCTGATCAGAAATAGTGTAGTAAGAAATAACTAATTTTGACATTTTAATGTAACAAAGAGACACATTGGGATGAAATCATTTTCTCCAGAAAAGTTCATCTGAACTCAGATATTATGCCATCAGCCAACTATTCTGAAAAATGTCAAAGACAGGTCACAGTATTAGTAATAAAAACACAACGCAATGCATGAAAAGATCAACGACTCATCCCTCTGCTCTGTAAAGGATTTGGTTTCCCCTTAAGTTAGTTACAGCAAACCACTCTCTTTCTTCAGTACTAAGCACATTTTACTTTCATCTCACATTCATGACTGAAGTGATTCTAATGTTAACCACTTTCTACCAAAGTCTGTGATGAAATGACTACAATTCTTTCTTTTCTGCAGTGTCGGGAGGACGGAAACCCAGGGCACTCCACTACTGCTTTTCACCCTAATCCTTTCTACTGTCATATTTTAAGGCAGCTCCTTCCAAGATGGACCTGCTTTGCGATCCTTCTGCCTCAGATGTCACAGGGCTGAGATGAGAGGTGTGTACCACCACTCTCAGCTTGGTTACTACAATTTTTTAACTTTCTACTTTTCTACTTTACAAAAGTGTATAATGACAAAGTAAGTATCACACAGCTATTAAAGGAAGTAATTTATATGCGTCATTCTGTTCGATGTCTTGCAATTAAAAGAACAGTGTCTTAAAAATCATTTTAACTTTAATTTGTGTAAGTACTAAATGTGAGATAAGTCATACAACTAAATAGAAAAGTCTTAGAAAATGTTGATCTAAGAAACACTTGAAATACTGTAAACATTGGCAGAAGACATTAGTTTCTATTATGTCAAATTTTGTATCATTGATTTTCTTACTTTTTCTCCAACACCACCAACTGAGCCAACAGATCCTGGGGGTCCTTGAGGTCCCTGCAATTTAGAAAGTTGTACAGTTGTCCTTATTCTTCCAAAAAAACAGCAAGTTAATGAACATAAAACTAGATTTTTTAAAAAGAGAATATATACATGAATATTTTGAATAATTGGAACATTAAAATATAAGGATGACTTTTATTGAATTATCAAAGCCATTTATGCAAATAATTACTCTATCACATTAACTTTTAAACATCAGAACTGAAACAAGAGCAGAAACTCTCCAGTGTTCTTCATGCCTGTTGATCACTGGACAAGGACTGCAACCTCGCTGGCCATGGACTCCTTAGGTAGCTTTACGAGTGCATCAATATTAGGACACTAGTAAAGAACTACATCATCCATAGGAAAAAGCCCCCTCCCCTTATAAAAACTGCTTTTGCCTTGACCTATTTAAGGTGAACTAAAACACCAAAGCTTTCTTGGGCCAACACCTCATAATACGCTTATTCTGGCCTGGCAGAATTAGAAGCAGGCCGAGAAGAGCAACGAGAAAGCCAGCCACGTGAAGGGCGCACACACATTCTCATCACCAAAATACAAAGTCAGGAGATCTGCAAAGTCTAGAAATTCACTAATCATAACAATAAGATAAACATGGCATTACTTTTCTAAACCATACAAGGTTGGACCAATTTTCAGGCGTGGAAAATAGCCTTTGTAAAACGTATTTGGTACAGGGTCTCACTATGCAGCTGGGACTCCTACTGATGCTCCTGTTTCAGCTGCCCCATGCTGGGCTTCCAGGCACGTGCCACCACACCTGGTTTTGGAGGCTGGCTCGTCGGTACAGGAGAGGCCAGCACGGCATGCAGTACCAGGGATCAAACCCAGGTCCTTGTGCTTGCCAGGAAGGTGCTTAAACCACTGAGCTATCTTTCCAGCCCAGAAAATAGCTTTTTTATACAAGTGAGAGGAAACATTTTACGCGGTGAGAGGTATGCTTATTCACATATTGCTCCTACAGATTTTACACGCTGAAAACAGAACAGGCAAAGCCTAAGGACCAGCTTCGGCACAGGAAACAAAGTGCTTGGAGGACAGATCAGCACTAGCAGAACGCCAGTGACAGACCATCTCATCAGGCCGTCTTGGGAGATGAACTCAAGTTTCAAGAATTCAACTAATTATTGAAAAATTATCATACGTGTGATAAGTCTAGGCATCAGACCAGTCTGGCTTATCATAATACAAATTATATTTCTCACTCATCAATGAATATATCTGAATGTGAAATATGTCTATTTTATATTTGTACTGACTTGTTCCCTACAAAGTCTGTTTCTTCTATAATTAAGGCAAGTGAATAGATAATCCTTCAGTTCTCTTCCCCTTCTAACACTGAGAAATTGTGTAATTATCTCCATTATATCTCAGAAAACATCTGCCATTAAATAACACCAAAATTTAAATTCAACTTCAAGGTAATTAGCATATATTTCCCAATCTTACATCAGCTCCATTGGGCCCTTGAGGGCCTCTTGGGCCAGGAGGACCAGGTGGACCCTATAAAAGATAAATAATGAAGTTTGCAAGGGTAAAAGTGAAATGCATTTCTATTTTTAAGAAAACTAAAAAAGCATTAAAACCAGTAAAATCATAGTCAGTGAAGCCCATAAGGGTTGTATGTTATTATTAAAAATACAACAACATGCTATTAAATGTTCCTTTTCACATAGCTATGAGGAAATAGTACTTCAGAAAAAACACAGCTTGACAAGGAATCCTATGGGTACTGTTTAGAATAAGGTATTCATAAAACAACTGGAAATCCTAGTGATAGAATACAATAGAACATATAAAAAACAAAGTAGGGACTAGAAATGGTACTTCACTAGTAGAATTAATAAAATCACTTTTATTTATTTGTAACTTGTGGTTGTGGTATGCATATGTGTATATGAATGTAAATTCTTCAGTTCTACATCGTGGAATTGGAAATAAGAGTAGTTAATGTAGTTGTATTCCCCAAAGTTTCTCTTCTCTGTGTGTGCAATAAAATCACCTCAGGGCACAGTTTATAAACTATCAATGGCTGTAATTCCTTCCCTAAAGGTTGTAATTACAAGTGTGCAGTGACGATAGCGTGTTAGGGCTTTTTAGAAGGCCTCAGTGTGGTCTGATGTCATGCTTGAAAAGCTTTCTAGTTGTTCTTATTGTGACCAAATTAAGAAGATATCAATGAAATATATCTTTGATTCACAGAACCACAGCAAGCACGCCAAGAAAGGAGCTAGCTGTCATCAGATGCTGCCTGGAAGCATTCATCGTCGTTTGAATCAACAACATTTATTATGCATTCTTTACAATTAGCTTTATTAAGTATGAGATTTATTTGAAAGGGTAAAATCTAGGTGTAGTCCTTAAAGACAATAAAACGCAGCACAAAAGTGTGAAAACAGTAAAGGACCTAAAACTTTGGGGCAATAAAGACAGACAGGAAAGAGCAATTAAGAAATGTGTTGTTTCACTATAGATTTCCATTACTTTGATAAATTATTTTTATGTAAAATAGTATTTAATAAGCAAAGAAGTATATTTCAAATTTGATGTGAAGTATTATTAGAGTAGAAAGACAGTTAATACAAGTAATTTCAATTCATAGCATTTTAATACAATAGAGTTTCTTGTTAAATTTATATTGTTTCAAAAAACAAAAGTTTATTCTGAATAATTTCTACTTAGAGAAATCTTGTGAGCATATACCATATTATTTACCTGTTCCATGTCAAAGTCCAAAGCTAAAGACTAAGAAATAACATGTGGAAATTCAGTATACATATTTCAATAACACACTGAAGATAAAAGTAACAATATAAGAACTAATGAAGTGAACTGAAGAAAGGATATTCACTAAAGGGATTAATAGTATATTTAGTGATTTTCGGATGGTCACTGAGTGATAAAACAGAATAGGTCAACACAGAAAGCGTCACGCTCCTAGGACCACCCGGCCTGCCACCGGACGCTAAGCTACGCCAGCTAGAGACACTGACATGCTCCGCTCCCGCCACTCACCATCGGGCCAACGTCACCATTCTCTCCTTTCTCACCAGGGGGGCCTGGCAAACCCTAAAACAACAGAGTACAGCAATAAAAGTCATGTATGTATTTAAATCCATATGCTTGGTGAATTTCTAATGAAAATGTTAAATAAATACATGGAATCTATGGAGACTTTAATTTGCTAAAATACTTCTATTACAAGTGATAAAATCTTACACCAATATTCACAAGTTAAATTTATATTTTGTACAATATTGAGCCATTTAATTTTTGTTATAAAACCTAAATACACAATTTGATTTTGGTATTATGTTAATAACATATTTCTTGTTATCTTTGTTTTTCAATGTTTGCACTATGGAATTTCAGATGGAATCTAAGTAAGAAATGAGAATCCTTGAGTGCTCGCCCTGCTGACACCTACTGACTCTTTTGCTGCACTGCAGTGTTGGAGTTAAGAGATGATGATAACACACATAATCTACTATTACCCTTATGTGCACATACAAAAAGTATGTGAAAAATGAATTTCAAAAAGCAATACCTTTGTGCAGAGATGACTTTTGAGGTTTTTAAACTATCTTGCCTTACACCTCTGTCTATTTTTGCCTTTTTGAGACCATATTTATTTTTGAATCAGTGAATTTTTTCTCTTTATTGATAACACCAAAGATGAACTTAGGCTAGGAACTCTGACACACACTTTCCTCTGTGGGCAGACAGTGAATAGGCTGAATACAGAGTAATTTACTCTAAGTGGTGGGTCCTTATTATTTATATACATGCAATGGCTAATATGTATTTTTCATGAAGACCCACCTGGCAAATATAGAACTCTCTGTGAGCAGGTTAGCTGCATTAGCTTCTGGTTAGTTTTTTAATTTAAAGTGGTAGTTGTGGAGAATACAGTCAATTTTTAAAAATATAATCAATTTTTAAATGACTTGATTTCTTGAGTCATTCTCATCAAAGAATAATTTTTTTGTGAGAATAATTTTCATTGACTACTTGTAACCGTAAGCTATAATGAACCATCTTTTAACCATAGGTACTACGTTGCTACATGAAAATTTCAAAGAATTCATAACAATTAAATAAATAAAAACCACAAAATTCGATAATACACTATCTATAAGCCATCCAATTTCAATGCCTTTGTTTTCAAATGTGTTCTTATACATATCAATAAGTAACATTCATGACTGCTCATTTTTAATTGGTTAACAATAATAGTTACACATAACAAATATGAACATAGTCTTTTTCCACTGTGCAAGTATAAAAAACTATTTTGCATTAAAATAAAGTGTGAAATTAGAATATCATGTGTACTGATAAATGTTAATAATAAATGTTTAATACTTAACAATAATTATATTGTAATTTATTATATTGTATTTACAATTAATTTCTACAACTATAGATGGAAGAATAAAACCCCAATATTTTATAATTTTATTATAAAATAAAAATCGATATGTATAAGAACACATGAAAATAGGGAATTAAATTATAAAAATTGTATATTTATATACTTTTTTAGATCATCAGACTCTCAGGTACACTGAGCTAGACGACTTGATTTATCTCTCTGAGGCCACTAATGTGTGTAGGTCATATCCACCTGGTGCCTACAAGTTACCTAAAACACACCTCTGTGACCTGTCGGAGGACACTCAGGTGTATGCGCGGTACCGCCTGTGGGGCACAAAGGCAGCAGCAGAGCCCAGGGGCCTCCAGGCCTCTCCGCACCAGTGAGGCCACGCCGCGGGGGGCCACAGGAGGTGGGTGCTGCCCGCGTTCGCCTAACCCCTCATAAGATGTGTCTCAGCAACAGTGTCACAGCTTGCAGTGTTTCTCACTATTTCTTTTCCCCAAAATGCTTTACACAAAGTATAAATTATAATTCTGAAATAAGTTATTTTACTAGTAATCTATTACTTACTAGAAGTAAATCTTTTACTACTAGTTTTTAAAATTTTCCCATTGTTGCTGAACACTTGTAGTTGACAATTGCTATTAGCACCTTATTTCTCCAAATGCTTTTAAACTTCAATAATCATCTGAATTATGAACATTTCCTGCTCTGAGACATGCTAAAGAACCACTCTAATACGTTAGCTTTAGTTATCTATCTGCAAAACTGTAATTCATTTTTTAAACAAAATGGGAATAAAGAAAAACGTGATACCTAAGATGTAGATGAATATAAGCCAGGTACCAGAACCAGGCTGATCTTCTTCAGAGAAATTAATGAAATTTTAGTATATGTGCTGCCGAAGTGAGCACAAATTAATAAAATTTGATTAAAAAAAAATTTGAAGCTCAGATGTACACATAAATAAAATAAAATACTCACTCTGACTAAAAATTGTTCCTTCAGAGAAAAACAAAAAAAAGTTTTGCTTCCCCTCCACCAATGCAAGTTAGGGTGAGAGAGAAATCTTAGTGTGAGCAGTCAGAGAACGCCTTACCTGGAGACCTACGGGACCAGGAGGTCCTGGGAAACCTCTGGCACCCTCGTCGCCTTTTTGTCCAAACATGCCCTGCTGTCCCCTGGGACCTGGCTCACCATCGCCCCCCTAGAGAACAGTAAGGGAATCATCACATACAGTAAAGCCATAAGGACGTACCATGGAAGTATGTTGCCCTTTCTAAATCATTAAAAGCCAATTTGAGAATAACCAAGCAAAATGTAGACTAAAATTTCCATTCTTTTACTGTAAATATGCCACGCTTTGTCTAACATTTTTTTGTTTCAGGCTGTGGTTGATTCTGACTTGATCAAACATAAAAAATGGAATAACAAATTCCTAGCGAGAAAAATATTGTTCAAAATTTATTGCAGACTGAGTATTTTCAACTAGCTATGCTCTACTTTCAAATCAAGTCACATTGTTTTTGCTTATCAAGGCCATCTGTTTAGCTACATTAACTTTACTGTGATTCAGCGTCAAGCAAGGAACGAAGGCACTGCCACCCACACGCCACTGGCTATGTGCCGACTCGCAACTACAATCAGGAAGTAGTGAGGCTCAGGGTTTGTGAGCACGGTGAGTACTTACAGCAATCCCAGGGGCGCCAACTGGCCCTTGGAGGCCAGGGGGACCAGGAGGACCCTACAGAGAGGGAAAGATCAGGAATCTGGCAACAATCCAGGAAAATCTCCATTCTATATAGCAAAACCATTGGCTGGTTACAAACTTATTTCAGAGTCATTTGCATCTGGACAGATCAACTGTTTATTTTATAACTTGGAGACTCATACATTCATCTGTGAAGTCAATTTTAACTTGACAACTAAATCTTGAAGATTGAAAAGTTCTTAAAAAGGAATTGTATGCTAACCTAAATCATGCTGAAAATTCATATTTGATTTTTTTTTTTTTTTGGTGGAACCAGGGATTGAACTCAGGCCCTTGCGCTTGCCAAGGAAGAACTTATTCCACTGAGCCATCTCCCTGGCCTGAAAATTCGTATTTGAAAAAGTTTAAAACATGAGTTGTTTCATGAGATATGTATAAGTTAGAAGCAACACATTTTTTGTATACTAACTTTTAATAAACATCAGGATTCTGAGGATTCTATATAGATAAAATATGATTAGGAAAATTTAAAATGTTTGTACACACATGCCAATTGTTTGTTACATTAAAGTCTTTACTTTGAACACAAGATCGTACAAGTCATTACGAGTCTTACGTGCACAGGTATTTCTTCACTAATTTATTTTCTTATTAATTCATTAACTTACTATGTTAGTAACCTATTAATAAGTCCTTGGGCTTATTTCAGACATTAATGAAGTCACTGAAGCAAATATTATGAAAATGTTGTCCAAAAATACCTGGGAGTCGTTCGTATCTCTTCAAGCTCAAAACTATGACCCGAAACCCCTAAGGCATTATTTGTCCTTGCACCCAGCACAGACTCTCAGTCCGTGCGCGGGCAGCCGGGCCGCCGCCAGGGGCTTAGCGCCCGCAAGCCGGCAGCTAGAAGGCGGCAGCAGTCGCCCGGCGCTTTCATCCACAGGTGCTGCTGCTCTCAGGCAGCACAATGGTCGCGCTCTGCGTGAGGCGCTCGAATGCCTTCTTCACTACGCACAAGTCTTCTGATAACGGCATGGCCAAATTTTGAAAGGTGCATGAAGTTCTCTAGCATTACACTGAAGTCACATCAGCTAGCCAGGCTATAGGTTAAACTGAAATCTCAACCAGCAATTTTACATGGAATATTATTTTCATTTGAAAGAGAATAATCATAAAATTTATTATTTAGACTTGGGAATCTGGCAGGAATATTACTGGACATACAATAAGGCAATGACTTCAAGGGAAACAACCGACTGCATTTTGAATCAGTGATAAAATTTAAACTTTCAAGGTAATTTAGAAATTTTGAAATCTTGTATTTCTCACTATGGGTTTCACAGCTTCCCATTCTGAAATATTTTAATAAAATAATACAAAGAGTTTACTAGTTTGATATCAGAATTCATATTAAAGATGATCTTTATGAAAAATCGGCACTTATCAAATTTCTAGGTGTAATCAAAGAATATCCAAATTTAAGACTTTTGTAGATATTTACCCATTTTCTAATTATGTACCTGCATGAGTTTGGATTTAAATCAAAACAACATGTCATTGTAAACTTGCCTGAGAAACACATTTGAGAACACAGCTTCTTCTATTAGGGTAGAAACAAATAATACATGCTACTCTTTGTACTGTACATATTTGCTTTGAGGAAATATAGCTATTATTCATCAAATGTATTTGCTATTATTTTAAATAAATCAAAATAAGAATACTTAAAATTTCTTTATTGTAAATTGTGGTATGAAGACCCACAGAGACGACAAGCATTTTAGTGCCTTGAGACTTGCACAGAGCATACGAGGTCTTAAGACAAAAACGTACAAAAATTGATGGCTTAAAAGCTAGTCACCCAGTCATATTTACTTAGAACTTTTAAAAAATAAATAATATTTCTTCAAAAATGGCTTTTCTTAAATTCATGTTATTTTTAATTAGACAAATACACGTGGTGCTTGAATGCAATTACCTCCAAGTTGTTGTGTAATGTTTGTAAACTTTTCTTTGCTAGAAACATTCAACTCAGGATTTTGCAAGTCCGTTCTAATAAGATCTCTTTTCAACACTGTGAGTTAAGATATTCAGTCATTTCAGCTAAGAGGGTGTCAGAATTACGGGTGAGCCAAGGACAGAAACAGAACGGTTTGCTGGCAATAACCACTGGGAATGATACATAAATCCCTGTACTACATAAAAGATATACAAATGAAAGTGATATACATCACTTTCCCATTTTGGATTCCTTCTGGAAAGAAGAAACATGAACACTTAAAGACAAATCAAAAGAAAATATCTATAGATGCTAAAGTTCTAAAGTAGCTATCATCACCAACCGTAGTTGATATAAAATGAAGGAAAAGTTTCAGATTACTAGAGTCATATTTAAAATGGAAAAGTATGACAAGGCTCTTAAGAAGCAAGAGTGACTATGGTATTTAAGTGAGAAACAACTTATTTTGATGGATTTATTATTTGCTAAGCAAAGTAAGTACCATAAATGAGAAAATATTTATTAATCTGCAGTCCCGTAAAATTTAGCAGTTGTATTTATTTAGATACACAAACGTATATTTTTTCAAAATCACATGGAAAAAGAGGCTATTTATTTATATTTTTACTCTTATTTGCTAAAGTGGAGATGACTTTAAAAAACTTGTAAATATCAGACGTTACTTAACCACATAAATATAAAACCTCAGAATTACAGTGTTCAGAATTATACAACCACCAAAGATAATAAAGTACTTGTATTAAAGCATTTGGCTAGTTAACCAAGTAGTACTACAGGAAAATATCCATGGAAACAGCAAAAGGTATTAAATAAAGAACCAGTCTCAGTAAGTAATTATCAACTCACATTTTCTCCTTTGTCGCCCTTGCTGCCTTTTTGTCCTGGTTCGCCAATTTCACCCTGTATTTGAAAGATTTAAATTAATCTCTAACTTGTCCCACGTGCCCCTGCAACATCTCGTTAGTGCTAAACATGAAGGAACTTCAGTGCTCAGTGACACTGCTTCAAGTGTAAATTCCGGGTCTTTCTGCTCCTGACTTTCTGGTACTGGCCAATACACAGACAAATCAAGTCAGCTTCATTTTTGCAGAATACCAACACTGATGCATAATTTAAGTAATGGACTACTGGACTATATTGAATTATTTTGCTGAATTCACCCACCTACTATATTTAAATGGCAATGGAAAACCCTTGTCTGACAAACTAAACAAAAAAAGAGGATACAAATGACCATTTTGTATCTGTATACACAAAATAGTTAGGATAGATATACAATTACTTTCTCTTAATTCAATGAGAAGAAAGATTTGTACTAAGAGTATTAGGACAAGATATCATGTCTGCATCTTGTACTATGAATAACCACTACGAAGACAACAATATGCAA
>NDGN011554624.1:586-13788 GCA_002564285.1 Tympanoctomys barrerae | reverse complement strand
GAATAACCACTACGAAGACAACAATATGCAATGTATTAATTATTGAAACTGTCCTACTAATCCGTTCTGAAACTGTCTTGTTGATATTTGTTTCTCAATAAAATTAATGAAAAAAAATTGTCTCTAATACCATTATTATACACTGATAAAAGTATATTGATTTATAGGCAAATAATCATATATTACTCAAATAGTATTTTTCTCCTACTTTTCTAAATATTAAAATGATACAACATAAAACTGCTTACTCACAAATGTTTTATAACATACTGTAATATTTAAAATACATGTAATTTGGCACAGCCCTACACACTGAATAAAAAGTTGAATGCTGTATAATTTAGGAAAGGGAGCACATCAAGTGAGCGTGCGGCTCATCTGTAAGGCATAACGTGCAGCACCGAAGACACGGAGGCTAAATATGTACATTATATTTCTGTTATGTACATTTCAGCAAAAATAAATGTCCATTACTATTGTTTTCTTATTCCATTTTTTTTTTTGCTTATATATTATTTAATATAGGCCCAACTAATGCTTAACCTCTAAAACAATACTTCTGAGCATATGGAAGGCGCAGCAAAATTTACAAAAGGTAGTTTTCCACTGGGATCTAAATCTTAGAGATGCTAATTACAGAATGATTAGGGAAGAAATCGTGCTTTCTCACAGACTGCGCAAACAGCGCCTCTGAGCACCAACCTTGTCTCCATCTTCTCCGGGAGAGCCCGCGGGACCAGCTGGCCCTGGGAGCCCCACAGGACCTTGAACACCGTCTCTCCCTGCAGGGCCTTGGGGACCTTTCTCTCCCTGTATGGAAAAACCCAGCAGATCAATAATTGGTATAAGAAACCAAAGAATCATATATATATATATATATATATATGCACATACACATATACATAAACTAGATTGGCAAAAATAAATTACTGAGTAATTCTGAGAGAAAAGGCTCCAACTACCATTTGGGAACAAGACAGCCCCTTCCATCCTCTCAGCGCCAAGACCACTGCCCGCTCTGATCACACGACGGCCTACGGCCCACAGAACTCCCTAGCGTCAACGGTGACTCTCCCCGTCTAACGTCCGCCTCGTAAGCAAGGCGCGGTGAATCCTGCCGAGCCTCTCCACGTCTTCCTCCCGGGCACCGCTGGAGCCACGCGCCGTGCACGCGAGCCCGGAAACTGCGACATCCACCTGCGCCGCCCAACTCTGCAGCACGTCTGACGCGGAACATGGCCCTGCTTTTAACAAAGGCTATAGGGATTCTTCGGAGATCGGGGATTTTGATTTTAATTCCCTGTTGCTTTTCCTGATTCAAAACAAGGAATTTACCTTTCCTGCATTTGTTCTTTCATTTCCCCCCTGCTGACAGCCGTTATTTTTGTGCCTTTTTATCATGTGATTTTACACACAGGCTTGCCAGTGTACACCGCTTCTATGTGCTTTGCAGACAAGAGGCTTGCGAGCAATGCTCCGCCTGCACTGAAGGCTGCCCGGCACCCGCCTCCCCACCGCATCGCCACTGTGGATCAGAGCGGCAAGAGCACAAAGCCCGCCTGAGAGGAACGGGGAGGGCTCTGGGCTGCACTCCTTAGGCTGAGCCTGAAACTGAACCACAGAAAACCAACTGCTGGTGCCAAATGGGTTGGGGAATGCTGCTAGAAAGCATCTTTTCAGAGTTTAAAATGATTTCTATTTCTTCAGTAAAATTTTCATTCATTTTGAATACGACAGAGATTCTAGGTGCATAAAGTGCGTCTCTTTTCTCCTGTTAAACCCGCCGGAAACCCCGGCACTCCTAGGTTCTGCCTCGCCTCACCCCTTCCCTGCGGCCTCCACCCCATCTCCTCCCTTCACACTGACCCCCGTGCGCGCTGAGATTTACAACCCTGTTTTCCTGTCCGTTCCTGCGCACAGGGGTGGGCCCCACGGGCAGCACGCGGTCTGGGCCGCCGCCCCTCCAGCACAGCCGTAGTCAGGCTATTCTCAGCCACATCCGGCTCCTAACACAGACCTTCTACTTCACCTCTCTCATGGGCACGCTATTCTAAAATACAAGTGTTCCTGGCGTGAACCGTTACAATTATTTGCTACCTTTACCCATATTGATTAAGCTTAGTGTGACCTACCATGACCTGGCTATCACCTGATCAACAGCTAGTTTATTAACTAATGAAAATAAAAGCAAAATATCTATGAAAGTTAAGCTATTGACCACTTAACTGTCCATAGTCCATATGTTTTCATTTTTTAAAATGTGACAGTCATCATATAAAACACACCCTTGGGCTGGGGAGATGGCTCAGTAGGCAAGGACTTCAGTTCAATCCCCAGTTTCGCTCCAAAACAAAATAATAATAATAAGTAAATATTAGAAAGAAAACATGATTTTTTTTCTTTTTGGCGGAACCAGGGATTGAACTCAGGCCCTTATTCTACTGAGTCATCTCCCAGCCCCCTATTTATTTATTTATATGTATTCAGTAAAGGGTCTACAAGGCCTCACAACATAGCTGGGGAAGGGACTTGCAGTGATCCTCCTCTTTTCAGCCTCTCCAGCGCTGGGATTATAGGTGTGCACCACCATGCCTAGTCTCAGTGCACCCCGGGGCTGGGACCAGCCCGGCTCGCTGGGGATCGAACCCTGGTCCCTGCTTCTGCCTCAGCAGGCGCTTTAGTCCACTGAGCTATCTGGCTGGCATAAGAATCATATTTTCTATCAAAAGAAGTTTGTTTTTTTTCAATGCAAGAAGCTGCAAGAAATTCTAGTCCCCTCTGGTCTTATCTCCAGTGTTTCTAATTCGGTTGATAATTTGGGGGTTGTGTTTAAGCCATAATTACTGCCATAACTAAGTATATTCTTCATTGTCATTTAAAAACATCATTTATTTATTTAATTTATTTGGAAAAGGGGCTCACTATGGAGCTCAGGCTTGCAGAGCCTCCTGTCTCAGTCTCCCCAGCGCTGGGATCACAGGCGTGTGCCACCAAGCCCGGTTTCTGTGGCCAGCTTGGCAGGGGCCAGCATGGTATGTGGGACTGGGGATCGAATCTGGGTCTTTGCATTTTCCAGGCCGGCGCTGACACTACTGAACTCACTTCTCAGACTTGATTCTAATTTTTCACCTTCTCCCTTCCAGAAATGGTGGGTAGCTAAGTAGGCCAATGACTTGAATTCTAGATGACCCATCTTGTGGTTTTCTTCATGTAAGCCTTTCCCTGCTAACAGGTGCACATTTTTATAACACAAACCTGGCAGAGAAAGTAAAACTGAAAATTTATGTCATGAAGAGAAACATGTAAAAGGCTACACTAGCATTCTGGCCAATATTTACTTTTTTTTTAAACGAGGCGTTTCTGTGCATATCTGTGGGCACTCTGCCCTGACGCTCCTTCTGCCATTATCCCTAAACACCTCCTTAAAAATACAGTATAATGCTATGTCTAGTGGTTAGCTTTTCTCAGTAATCTTTTATTAAAGGAAAATATTTTGAATTATAAAATTAGACTTTACTGTAAATGAAGTGATTACAGGTGAATTACACTGTAATCAGTGAGATTAAACATGCACTGAAAGATTAACCAAGTATTTTGTGTACACCATGCACCTTTTGCTTATGTCTATTAAATTGGTTTGTGATTTTGTCTTGGAATATGATAGAATGTTTTTACAAAAAATGATTAAATCAAAGGTATAAATGGAAAAGCCCTGACACAGAAACATAAACCTATTAAGTAGGATGAAGTCCACAATCACTAAAATATAAATATCTCTGGACCAAATACAGTGTGAGATAACTGGCCAGATGCCTCCCAGGCCTCACGCAGACGCAGCAAGAGCATCCGCCTTCCCCTGCGTCACCAATCCCACAGGAGGCTGCCTGAGCCCGATGTCACACGAGTGTCAGAAGTCCACCCTTTTCTAATGTAAATCGGCAGGGTGTAGTTTAATCAAAACTCCCTATTTTACTTTTTTAAAAGGAGCAAACTGAGAAGGCTTTTACAATAATAATATCCAAGTCCCTCACAGATACTAGGTTTCATCAGCTGTGGGAAATGTCATTTAACTGAAAATGAAATTTTACCAATTACAAATATGAAAGGTGTCTTCATACACAGGCACATATGCAGAGAGGACACAGTGAGCTATGAAGACCTCATACCCCTGAACAAAAAGTCCTACTTTGTGCAGGTCAGCAGCTTATTATCTTCTCTCCCGACATTACTTACAGGGGCACCTTTCTCTCCAGCTGGCCCAGGAGGTCCCTGGGGTCCTGGACGCCCCGGCAGACCGATGGGGCCAGCTGTGCCTGCGGACCCGCGTTCTCCTGGTGAGCCCTGGGACACAAGAAGAGAAAAGGTGATGCTGCTTCTGGAGTCACTTAGGGAACAATGGAATCTTGCAGGTTAGTAGAAACTAGGAAAGTAATTTTTAAACAGTTTCAAGATCTCAAAAAGGAATTCTTGTAACCACTATTTGGAAAATTAATTTCTAGTTCCAATGTGAAGTACAGATGTTGAAGTTAGGAAATATTGATGACATGAAAAAACTTTAAAATATAAATTTTAATATTAATATTTAATACTTTATATGTATTTTCTTTTTCCATTTATGTTTACAATTGTGTACAATATAAAACATGCATTCCATTTATCAAACTTTTTATATAGTATTTTTGCATTATAAAAGATTGGCAGAGCACACTCCCTATTTTATTTCTTAAAATGATTTCTGAGTTTCAATTCAAAGCTGCTAAATCAAAATGACTTCAGAAATTCTCATATCTATTTATTCACATAGGCAAGTTTGATAACTAGTGTCCTGGAATTTAAACTCTTCCCTCTAGAGAAAAAGTCCTTAAATTTACTCAAAGTCCTCTAGGAATCACTAGGTCCTATGATGAAGACTGCGTAGACAATTCTTATTTGATCGGGTTTATGAAATCCACTTTATAGAAAGATGTCATACATATTGTAACTAATATGCTTTACAAAAATCTCATATAAAGTGTTTTAAAAATCAGCCTGTGAATAATGTCTTCATATTGATCATCTGCAGCAATTTCAAACAACATTTAGGACTAGAATAAGGGAAATAATCCACGTAGTTCCTCAGATTAAAAAAACTCAAATACAATCTATTTCCATTTGTAATAATAAAGCATAACCTTATGTTGTGTTTGGATAAGGTTACTAGATGAATGATAAAGTTACGGTATACCCTATTTCAGGACTGAACCAAATGTAAAAATGGTTTCCCATCAGTTTTACTAAAAAATCATCATTAGTAGCTTTCTTTAATGATTAACACCCGTATGACTTGGCAGGTGGAAGCCAGCGGAGCTGTGAGGCGGGCTTCAGCCTCACTGCACTAACTGACTTCAGCGTGGAGGCGAAGGCAGAGAACTGTAAGGTTCCAGGCAAGCTGGTCAATGGCTTGAAGACTGCAGAGCCCCGGGAAGCGGACCGTGCCCGCCTGCAGGGCCGGACCCCGAAGATCCACATCCTCAGAGCAAGCTGCTCAAGGGTGACAAGGACCAGGGAGCACAGAGCGCTTTCATGCCTGCAGGGCCTCGTTTGAGGAGGAGTCAGGAGCGGATAGGGTTCAGAACAGAGCCAATGATGGTGTGAAAGCCTCGAAACTAGATGAAGAATACTTACTAGAACTGGAAAAAATATGCCAGATGAAGAGAAACACAAGAGAGCACTAGACTAAGGGAAGAAGCAAATGAACAGTCCAAGAAAGGAGATCGCGCAGAAGCTGAGAGTTCTCACATGCAAGCCCTTCAGATGTGCCCGGCATGCTTTCCAAAGGACAGAGCTATTTTGTTTTCAGAGCTGCAGCAAGGATGAAACAGGACAAGGAGATGGCCATCAGGGAGTGTGGCAAGAGTGAAACAGGACAAGAGGGAGGTGGCCATCAGCGGCTGCAGCAAGGATGAAACAAGACGGAGGAGGTGGCCATCAGGGACTGCGTCAAGGCAATTCAGTTAGATCCCAGCTACGCTGGGGTAATACTGAGGTGAGCAAAGCTGTAGGAGAGGACAGACAAACTATACGAAGTCCTCAAGACTGTAAGTCTACACTAGCAAAGGATCCGCCCATGCATCAAGCAAGAGAGGCTTGTATGAGATTACCTAAGCAAACTGAAGAAGGTAATGCAAGGCCAAAAGAAGAGATGTTAGGTAAACTAAAAGATCTTGTGAACTTGGTTTTCCGACTTTTGGGCTCTCCACAGAAAATTTCCAGATCAAGCAAGATTCCTCCACTGGCTCCTATTCCATCAATTTTGTTCTAAAAGGAAGTGTGTACTGCTTGCTGTTTGCAAGGGGCAAGGCCCCGCCAATGCTTAACTGTCAAAGCATCTTATGTAAAGGACGACTGTCCAGCAGAGCCCAGCGCCCCCTCTGCCCCTGCGTTGACTTCAGGTTCACCATCATGCGCCACACTCAGTTCACATTTCACAGAGCTGCCCTGCAGCTCTTGTCCTTGCCCAGGGGAGGCCTGCTTGTCCCAGTGGGCCTCAGAGCCCCACGTGGCCACCACCCCAGCAGAGGCCTCTCCCTAAGCAGCAAGTTGGGAGACGTGGATGGAATGGCTGAGTCCCCAGAAGCTGCTGCTGCCCTGGCCACTCCCTTTCTGGGCTAGGTGAGGGCTCCCCGGTGTCCCCGCTTTCCTGAAGTAATAAAGCTTCTGTGACAGTTAAAAAAAATTAACACCCTTATATAATGTTATGATTTAAAAAATCAGAGGACATGACTTATAAAACCTAGAAACTGTATTACATTAACACTTACTGTATTTGCTAGTATACTTCCTCTTATATTGAGAATCATCTTATTGCAGAAACCTGAAGCACTGAGCTTGTTCTAATTTATATTTTAATTAGCTGAGGAGCTTATAAATCAAGACTATGAGACCAATGGTAATACATCCACAATTTGTGTTTATAGTGTTTTAGTTTACAAATTAGTTCTTCTACTCTCACAAAAATTCTGATGCATGGACAGTGCAGCTGCCGTAGCTCACTTCCAAAACTGAGGAACGTGCGGCTCCAGGCCGACCTACAGACTCGCTCGCCCGCCGCTCTCAGGAGCCCCTGACTAGGTAGGGGAGCCGACCGAGAATGGAGGCAGCGCTCTCTCCAGAGACGCCACACGCTCCGCTGAGCATGTTCCTAATCCAAAGGCTGTCTGTCTGGAGTTTCCTTCAGTTCAACTCACATTCATTGTAACCCACATGCAGTTCACTGAAACACACAGTGATGCCAAAAAGTTGACTGAAAAATTTACCACTGATTTTTGTAATTATTTTCTTAAATTCACCAGCTATATATAATAATGGTTATATGACTACTAAAGCTATTAAAGTAAATGGAAGGGATGCAGGTTTAAGAATACTGGATAAGAATGACAAGAAAGTGTGATTTTTAAAATCTGTTTTCTGTCAATATTGCTCTCTGAGAAACAGAACTACTGTTGCAATTCTCAGGTGCTTTAAACATAGGAGGCTGAAATAATTTGGAGAAACTGGGATAAATTTGGGTTAAGCAAATTGTCTGAACTGTATTTAAGTCCAGAGACTGGCACATTGAGGTGTGTGTATATGCATAAAGACAAACCTACAAATATTCCTCATATGCATAATAATTGCAGAATCCCGTGCAAATTACACACTTACTAATCAAGTACGGTACACACTAAAGAGCGAGCAGCACACGGGAAATGCAATGAGTATTTTCCAGATAAAAAAACACCCCGACTTTCATCAATGTGTATTTTTAATCTAATAATAAAATATTTTTTATAGGGAGAGTCATTCACAAGTGGTAGAACTGTGAACCAAGTGACAGATTTGGGGTGAATAATTCCAGAGACCAATGCTGAAGAAAACAAGTCTTCTACATGTTGTACATTGACAAAGTACGGTCCTCACGGTGAAAATAACTGAAATATTTGTCTATAATTACTCATTGGAAAGGAATAGACAAAGGGAAAAAAATGGAAAGGGGAGGAGGAAAGCAACAGCAGAAGGAGCAAGTCCCTCAAAATGAGAAGAGCATAGAGGTGGCCTCCAGTCAGTAACATGGGAAGCCGAGCGATAAGATCCTATGTCTTAGTGACAAAAAAAAAATCAGTAAAAGTCAATATATAATGTAGGAAGGGTTATTCTCTTTCATTCAGGTTAACTCAATATGCCTTAAGAAAACAAGTCACTATCAGCAAGGCTGATTACTGTACATAAAATGTGACTGTATTACTATTTTATTTTAATATTTCATTTGTAAACCACAGAAAATGATCACTCGTTATTTGTTTTATCAAAATTAAATAGGTATTATACATACATGATGAGATTTTTAATATATAACACACAATACAAAAGGACATGCCATTTTAGTCGTTCAGGCCATGAAATCACTCTTTAATCCTATTTTAACTCTACCTGTTCAGAAATAATCTAAGGAAGATATCATAGTAAAGATAGAGATGCTGAAAATATGAGGTGGAGGTGGCAGAGGAATGGACAACTAGACGTGGGCACTCACAAGAGGAAAACACACTCTCCCCGACCGGTGTGCACACACTCGAGGTGTGCGGTTCGCTGCTGCGCAGCTCTGCATGCTTCCGCGAAGGTCACGTATGAGACTCACGGTGCCTGCCTCACCCCAAATGCTCTGCGGCTGTGTGCTCTAGAGGCCAAGCAGGCTTGTGCCCCCAGCCTTCTGTACTTGCATAACACAACAAAACCATTCAAGGTCACTTCTACTGGAGAAGTCCACACTCTCAAACTCTACTCTCCAAACTGGTAAAATCATTTGTTGTTATCCCAATAGCCACCGTCTCATTTTCAACTCCACCAAAGTAGTGTCTTTTTAAAATTTAAGTATTTTTTTCTTATAGATGCCGAACTCTGAAATATTTTGTTTATGTATCTTCCTGAAAATAGATCTATTGTGTCCCAGAGAAATATTTATGTACACATACTTAGAAATATTTTTAGCTTTAAATTTTGGCATTCTAATCTGAAAATCACTTTCTCCTACATATTACTTTTTTACCACTTCTGACACAGTCAGGCCAATTTTTACTTTTGGTCACTTTTAGACTGTGTTTGCAAATCTTGTTTTCTTTCTATCCTACAAAGTATGTACCCATTCTTTTGGCCCAAGTCAACAACATTCTTAGCAAAAATTTAGCATTTATTTGAGAATTAGATGACAGAGATATAATTTCTAAATATTCTATAATAGTCCATCACAGGATTGCTTGCTCATTACAATTATTTTCTGAGTTAATATAGCACTTAGCACTGAGTTTTCTCATAAACATCACTGTGCTGTCTTCTTTAAAGTCTCAAAGAATAAAGTACTATGTGTGCAACAGCAATAAATGTAGAACGCAATCTAGTTGGTTACATTGCATTTGTGTTTTACTAAACATACAAAGATGCTGGATATGTTCAAACATTTAGGCTGCAGATTTCTTAGGTATATTTTTCAAAATTTGTGGCATATCAGTAGAATGTATAGTTTCTCTAGTTGACACAGTTTCTAAATAAAAAGAAATGTGAACTATATCTTAACGAATACATTACAAAAGATGTTACAAGAAAACAAATCAAATAGGGCCTGCCAAATAGCTCAGCGGATTAAAGCACCTGCAAGTAGGCGCAGGGGCCTGGCATTTGATCCCTGGGCCTGCCATACTGGCCCTGCCACCGGGGCACACTGAGATGGCAATTGAGAATGGGCGTGGTGGCGTGCACCTGTAATCCCAGCTCTTGGGAGGCTGTAAACAGGAGGATCACTATGAGTCCGATCTAGTAGTGAGATCCTGAACACCCTGTAGACCCTTCCTTAAAAAATACCAGAAAAAAGAAATCATGAAATTTACTAAATAATATTTGTTAAATTGACAGTGAAATACACTTAACATTTAAAATTAATAAAGATATTTCAAATAATTATTTTAGTGTATCTCAAGTGGAGACAGAATGCTGACTTAGATGTATTAGTGTGCATAGTGTACAGACAGCATACATGATATTCTCATTACAAAGCATAACTACTTTACTTTCTTCCTTGGAGCATTCATAAGATTAAATTTTAGATTACCATCTTTCTTGAGGAACCTACATTAAAATTAATAAGAAAAAATATATTACTTTTCTGTAGTTAAAATATTTTTCACGATCCTTGTCACAGCTCATAAACTTTGAAACACATGATAGAAACAAGAAGAGACTTTTTCCATGTATATCTGTGTCCTAAGGCACAACTGCAATTTCCTTTCTGACTAGTTACTTCAAACTTTTGATAAGCCTAGATATTTTTAATAACAGCATGCTCCACAGTGATTTATTTTATGTATATATAATGAACAGTGACAATCTCTCATGGTACCTACTGATTAAGCAAATGATATATAACAAACTGTAAATCTTACCTATTCCCAGACCAACTTTAAAAGAATAAACTTTATGAATCCTTTAATTTCAGCTGAACCACTGGAGAAGTCCTACTTCTGTTTTTAAATTAAAGTTTAAACCAATACGAAAGGAAGGTCCCACTTCCTTTCATTTGACAAAAATATGAGAAGCTGCCTTCTGGTTCCCAGCGCGGATGAACTCCGCAGCGCGGCGAGCGCCAGCGAGACCTGCCTGCTGCGCAGGACTTCCCTTCCGTGAAGGGTGGGCACGCGCAATGCTGAACATGCTTCCTCTACCACGCAGAGAGCAACCGCCAAGAGGCTGTTAGAGCAGACCGCCGCGCGAGCGCCGCTACAGCTCGCAGCTCCGTGCTGGTCTAGGCAGGTGACTCTCATCCCCATCCTCCTCAGCTATCCCGGTGCCCTGAGCAGGGTCAGGCACCAGCACACAGACGGCCCTCGGCAAGGCCGCTGAACACGTGCTCTCTCCCTTTCCAGCACTGGAACCAACAGCTTTTGATCTCGAGAAAACTGTCGAGGGCTGAATCTTCTCATCAGTACGGAGAAATAGTTGGTCACGAGGTTCTGTGATGCTTAACGCGCAGGCATGGCTGGTCTCTGAGCCATGCGTTGAGGACTGCAGGGAGTGCTAGATAACTATACATGAGTAAGTATATCTTAAAAATGGATAGCTAGATAGATAAGATATATTCTCAAATAAGTGGAGAATTTACAGAAGAGAAAGTTAAGATCCAGGAAGATAACAGTACCACTAAGCTAATGGTGTAAAGGACAGGACCTAGTCCACATTGCCAAGTATTCACCTCTGGACATAACGGATGGATATTTTACATATCACAAGCGCTTCATGGGAAAGAATATGCAGAGGGCTGAAATTATAGAAATACCATTTTTCTAATTTTTCACTTAAGCAGTAATGGAAGCATGGCTATGTAAAAGGTCCGGAAGATTGTTTCCTGATCTTTGCCACTCCGTTGTAAGGAAGGCCCCAACAACCCTGGGGCGCAGACCCCTGGGGAGGGGCTCAGTGCATGTCCTTTGGGTACCTACCAGCATAGTATGTATTGTTTACTGCCAGCAGATCTAGTGTCCCAGATGAAGACTAAAGGTAATAAAATTGATCATATAAAGGACTGTTCAATAAGTAGGTCTTAATTGCTTTGGATATAAAAACATAATGCTATGAAATGTTGTGCTTAAATGTAATAACTATTTTTCTAACTAAATGTACCCTGTATCATGTTGTAAATTATAAATATATTATTTTTATAAAAATGTTTTCAAAATGCAATAACTTAGGATGTGTTGAATTATACACATCATAGTGACTACATAATTATAGGTATTGTGTTATATCAGTGCTAAGTATTAATCACTATAGGAAACATGATTTTTTTCCTCTTGTTTATAAGAACACACTTTTAGAAAGAAGGAATTCAGATTTTTCTATCAGTTACCCTTTCTGACTTCTATTTTAAAAAGCTTGGAAGCCAGCGAGATAGCTCAGCAGACTGAGCACAAGCGTAGGCAAGCTCAGGAACCAGAGTTCAGTCCTCCATGCCACACGCCGGGCCAGGCCTGCCCCGGCTGCACTGAGCGGGCCAGAGACCGGCTGTGGTGGCTCATGCCTGTAATCCCGGCCCTGGGGAGGCTGAGGACAGGAGGATCACCGAGTTTCAGCTAAGTAGTGAGGCTCTGTACCAAATACAAAAAAAAAAAAAAGAACTTAAATAAATGAATACAGCTTTATCCCTCCTCCTCCATTTTGCAGCACCTTCTTCCAAACCACACACTGGTAATGAAACATGTGGCAATAAAATCAGCTTCTGTTCCTGGCACAGTGATGACAGAGGCTAGGCCTCTAATCTGGTCCTACAGAGAGGAGGACCAGGTACATACTCACACACTCTCACCACCTGCTGAGGAGTAGCTTTCAGCAAATCAACTGACAAACAGGTAAATCATCTCATCAGCATTCAGCTAAGAGGCTTCCAACAAGGGAGAAGACTAGAAGTGTAAACACAGAAAGCTCCTGTGATACAGAAGTTATCGTGTAGAAAACAAAATTGAGTGTCCTTGCCTTTAAAGACTATGCTGACCTTCATGGAAAGAGCAGCACAAGAGAATGTGGCTCTCCAGATGGTACCTATTTTAGATCGCAAGTCAAAAATTCATATGAAATGTAAAACGCTGCTGTAATTTAAAGCATAAACCCTGAAAGATCAAACGGGTCTCACGGCACTGTGGTGCTTGATCATCTGTCCTCACAAGCAGCTCTGCATATCTTCCTATTACTTTAATTTCTTAAAATTTTATTTATTTTTCATATGTATTTGGTACAGGGTCTCACTACACAGCTCAGACTTGTAGTGATTCCGTTTTCAGCCTCCCCGTTCGCTGGGATTACAGGCATGTGCCACCACTCTACGTCTTAGTGGCTGGCTCGGCGAGCCCGGGCCGGGGATGGGGCCGCACAGCCTGTGCTGCCAGGGATCAAACCCAGGTCCCTGCGCTTGCCTGTGCAGGCACTGATCCGCTGAACTCTCACCGGCCCCATCTTCCTACTTTAACATGGCTTACTGAGATCTGACTTTCATTACAGAAAATACGCTTTGTGTTAGAAACTACAGTATGTGGCGCAGTACATTAGCAGGAGCTGTCCTCCTCAGAATACTGCCTAGCTCCTTGGTGGAGGCGTGAGGAAACACCAATGAAAAGGTCCTCAGGACACACACACACACACACACA
>NDGN011554621.1:0-10100 GCA_002564285.1 Tympanoctomys barrerae | reverse complement strand
GAGAGCACATTGGCCAAGCAATGGCCGTGACTCATCCACATGGCTCACACTGACAAAGGTTTTCAATCTGACTTGCAGGATCTCGGGAGAAATCCTGATGGGATTTCACTAACTTTATCAGACCCAAAAGGTACAACTCTTGTTGCATAGGTCCTGCTTTACCTTGGTCTTGGCCATCCAGCATAAAAGTATAAAATGAAATATAAGAAGTAAAGCCCATGCTGTTATGTTGAGCTGTGGGGGACTCAGTTCAACAATTTCTGACATTGTCAGTCAAGCAGAAGACCCAATACTATTATGGGCTACTGAATTCTCTTAGAATATTTCGCTGAGTTTCACACCTATAATATTCAAATAACGGAACTTAACCCAAAAAAGAATATACAGACGATTGTATCTGTGTATTCAAAGTGGTTTGGATAGATATATAGTTACATTCTCTTAATGAATAGAATGATTCTTATACAGCAATTAACCACTAGGAATAATGTATGTAGTGTGTTAATTATTGAAACTGTCCTACTTATTTGATTTGCAACTGTCTCATTGCTATTTGTTTATCAATAAAATTATGGAAGAAAAAAAGGCATTAATGGAAAAATAGAGGAGATAAGAAAAATGATGCAATCCTTGATTGAACAATAAATTAAAGAAATAGAATACATGAATCAGAGTGAAAGTGATATAGAGGAAATTAATATCTCAATCAGAAGCTGGCAAAACTGTTCAAATGAAACTGAAGATAGTTTCAGATCTTGAAGAAAACATAACAGATATTAAAAGGTAAGAAAAGATCTCTTAAAAACAACTAGGAGGTAGCAAAAAATAATCACATGCAAGATGATGCAAAGATGAACCACATGGGACTAACAGACATCAATGAGAAAGAAGGAGTCAATACAAATGTTATAAAGAGAACATGGCAGAAGTAATAGAAAAAACTTCCCAAATGTGGGAAAACAACTTGACATTTAATAACCACAGCATACAGAACTCCAACTAACTTCAACCCAATTAAAAATATACCGAGATGTATAATAGTCAAGAACCCAGACATCCAGCATAAAAGCAATATACTAAAAGATAGTAGATAAGAGAAACACATCACATTTAAAGGAAAACTCATCAGAACAACAGCAGACATCTACTCACAATCCATGAAGGAAAGAAAAGCATGGAGCAGAGTACTTCAAGTCCTCTATGAAAGCATATTTCAGCCCAGGCTACTATACACTGCAAAACTCACTTCTGAGTTCGATGGAGAATTCAAATACTACCATGCCAAGAATAACTAAAGAATTTCAAGAGGACAAAGCCAACCCTACACAGACTACTAAAAGATAATGTAAAGAGAGACCAAAGTGAGCAGAAATGCATGAATGAGAACAGAAGAAATTATATAAGTAAACAATTAAACAGAAACAAAAGGAGTTAAAAAAACCACATAAATATGTCAACCATAAATTGATACATCTCAATTACAAATGTGAATGTAAATGGACTCAATTCATCAATTAAAAAACAGACTAGCACAGTGGATTAGGAGGCAAAATCCAAAAAATATACTTTGTATAAGAACCACACTCAAAGAATTAACAGGCTGAAAGTCAAAGGATGGAAAACACTACTACATGCCCCAGCACCACAGACAGAAGTAGGGGTTGCAATTCTGATCTCAGAAAGTCTCAACTTCAAACCAAGAATGATCAAATGAAATAAAGAAAGGCAATGCATACTGGTTAGGGGAAAAATTCAAGAGGAAGAAGTAACACTCATAAATATGTTTGCACAAAACAGCAGCACCCAACGATATAAGACAAATCTTCATGGACATGGAAAATCTAATATCGAATACCACAATCTTAACAGGAGACCTTATTAACACCCCGTTATCCCAAAAAGACAGGTCAATGAGACAAAAAACTAGCATGAGTAGCAGAACTGAACTAGAACTTGGAGCAAATGGAATTAGTGGACATATACAGAGTATTCCACCCAATCACAGCTGAATAATTCTTTTTTCTGCTACACATGGGACATTTTCTAAAATTAACCACATACTAATCCATAGGCCATGCTTAAGTATATGCAAGAAAACAGAATTTATCCCACACATATTATCTGACAACAGTATGATGAAACTGGAAATAAATGACAAAAGAAACCCAAAAACTCCATGAATACATAAAAATTAAGAAACATCCTCCTTAGCAACCAATGGCTCACAGAAAATATTAAACAAAAAATTGAACAATTTCTATAATTCAATGAAATTTCAAACACTACTTAATGGAATTTATGGGATGCAAGAAAAGTAGTTCTTAGAGAGAAATTTATAGCTCTGAACTCACACATTAGAAAAGCAGAAAGGGAGCAAATAGGCACTCTAATGCTACACCATAAACATCTAGAAAATGAAGAAAAAAAAATTCCACTTAGGAATTAGTCTAACATAGAAGTTAAAAATCTATTCAATGAAAATTACTGTATTATGAAAAGAGAGGTAGTAGAGGACTTCAGAAATTGAAAAGATAAAAAAAAATTTTAAGGAAATTGAAAAGATATTCCTTGTTCTTGGATAGGAATAAACAACATTGTAAAGATGGCCATGGTCCCAAAATTGTACAGATTTAATACATTTCTCTGTCAAAACAACACCAACATACCTCAAAGGTCCAAAGAAATCATCCCTAAAATTTATTTGGAATCAGAAAATATCTAGAATATCAAAGTTAATCCTAGGCAACAAAGACAAAGTCAGAGACATTATAATTCATCACTTAAAATTATACTACAAAGCTACGGTGGTAAAAACAGAATGGTACTGGAAAAAAAACAAAAAAAAAAAACCCTCAGAATCAATGGAATAGTTTAGAAGATTCACTAACCACTTCAACCATATTCAGCTGCCTTATCTTCAACGAAGGGGACAAACATGCTTACTGAAAGAAAGATAGCCTCTTTAACAAATGGTGCTTCAAAAATTGGCTCTCTACATGTCAAAAACTAAAACTTTGCCCAGGTCTATCACCATGCACTGTATAAAGTCAAAATGGCTTAAAGATTGAAACCTTAAAAGACAACATCTAAGCCTCCTGGAAGAGAAAGAAGGAATAAATCTTGAAGACATCGGTGTAGGGAAACAGATCATGAACAAATATCAAATCTCATTAATACTTGAAAGAATTAACAACTAGGACCTCCTCTTATTGAGAAGCTTTTACACGTCAAAAGAATTATCAATAAAGTGATAAGACAACCCAAAATTTGGAAAAAAAATATCTTAACTAATAAGCACACAGACATAGGTCTTCTATATAGAATTTATAAAGAACTAAAACACATTAGGGACCCAAATTTTATACACCCAATCCAGAAATGGGTCTCTGATATGAACACACATTTCTCAGTAGATGAAACTATAGAAGTGAATAAATACATGAAAAAATGCTCCACATCACTAGTTGTGAAGTGCTAATTAGTACAATATTGAGATATCATCTCACCCTAGAAAGAAAGGCTATCATATGGCAATCAACCAACAACAAATGTTGGAGAGACTGTGGGGTAAAAGGAATATTTCTCCACTGCTGGTGGGAATGTAGACGGGTGCAACCATTATGGAAATCATTGTGGAGACTCCTAAAAACCTAGGACTGGAAATCCCATTCTAACCACCTATTCTCCTACCTGGAATTTTCTCCTACCTGGACCTGAACACATCACATCATATTGATATATGTGCACCTATGTTTTTAGCAGTACCATTTGTGACAGCCAAATCTTGGAAGCAACCAAGATGCCTGTCACCTAAGGAATGGTGAAAAATATGTGGTATTTTTATAAAATGGAGTATTTGTTAGCTATAGTGAATAGTAGACTCGAAGCCCTCATATATTATTGGGTGCCACTTGAACGTATACTCATATGTTACACAGACCAAGATGTGTAAATATCATTTAGCCTACCAAGTGAAAGAACTCAATTAAGAAATAAAATCAAAAAGCTATAACACAATTAAAAAGAATTGGAGAACCTAAGAATTAAATAAAAGAGAAGGAAAAGAGAAATAGGAGGAAACATGACTAGGGCAAAATCACACATTTATAAACAGAAGATAGTTAAGACAATGATCCTGAGAATCTTTAGCAGGCTTTTGAATGTATCAGTTAATTGGTAGGTTTCTCACCCTGACTAACTACATATGCTGATACCTGTTAACTAAGCAACTATGCTAAAGATAGAAATGTGTAATACTAGGGCCATGCTTGGAATGCCTGTCATGCTGGTTAACTAAATAACTACTGCTTCTAATGTCACATCATTTACTTCTATACTGTCCCTCAAGTAAATATTTGTTTAAAAGTGGGTAGCAAATGAAATCAAAAGAAAAGACAGAATGTCATAGAACTGTCATCTACAACACTGTATGTGTTAAATTTCTAAAGTTCTGTGGAAAAATATGTAATCATCTATGCTTTTTTAATATTTCTTTTATTTTTTACTTTTTTCTTCACATTTGTTAAGGATTTAAAGCTTAATGTATCAATACTTGATGGAAAATGGCTGTTCCATATTATGTCTCAGATATATGATATTCAGACAGATAGTGAGGTTAAGCTCAAATGCTTATGCTATAGGGTAATAACATTATTAAGCTTTTCTTCTAGTGGGTTAACAACTTAAGCTTGCAAACCAAAAATTAGAGAAAAAGAAGGGCTACATTTTGACCCTAGTCAATGAAGGTCAGTGAGGCCTTAGGACATAAGATACCTGTACTGTAACATCATGTAATTCATTTGGGTCCCAAAATTTCTGAACAAGGAGATTATGGGGCCACAGAGGAAAGTGGTCAATGATATGTAATGTACCTTATGAAAGTCACCTCAAGAGACAACTTTCTCTCATGCTTTCACAGAGAGCAAACTGGTGAATCAATGGCCATGACTCATTCACATGGGTGACACTGACAAAGGATCTACAAACCGTGGTACAGTTTCAGGATAAATCCTGAGAGGATTTGACCAAGCTTGTCAGATACAAAAGTCACATTTCTTGTTATATAGGTCTTGCTTTACTTTGATCTTAACCATTGAGCAGAAGAGTACAAAAACAAGGTATAAGAAGTAAAGTCATATTAATATGTTGAGCTGTAAAAGGCTCAAGTCAACAACTTTTTACATTGCCAGTTCTGCGGATAACCCACTACTGCAGGGGACTACTGAGCTATTTTCAATTGTTTGGCTTAAATCATGTGCCTACTATATTTAAATGGTAATGGAATACCAATCTCTAACAAAAGTAAAAAAAAATGGGAATACAAATGAAGGACTATTTTGTATCTGTATATACAACATAGTTAGGATAGATATACATCTACTTTCTCTTAATTCAATGAGAAGAAAAATTTGTATTAATAGTGTTTGCATGGGGCCGGGGAGATGGCTCAGTGGAATAAGCACTTCCCTGGTAAGTGCAAGGGCCTGAGTTCAATCCCCAGTTCAAAAAAAAAAAAATAGTGTTTGGACAGGATATTGTGTACGCAATTTGTAACATGTATAACTACTATAAAGGCAACAATATGCAATGTATTAATTATTGCAACTGTCCTACTAACCTTTTATGAAGCTGTCTCATTGCTACATTGCTATTTGTTTGTCAAAAAAATTAACAAAAGAAAAAAAAGCTTAAAATATCTTACCAATACCATTGGTGAATATTAAAAAACAGAAAAGAAAGTTAATATTTAATTATTTGATCAGTTATGCATACCTATATCTACTAAGCTGAACAACAGATTTGATGATGCAAATACAACCATTGCTACACTTTTATTCTTGTTTTGAAATTCTGTACCATTTATTTATGATTATTATTTTTGTTTATTTATTTATTTATTTGCTTTTCTGTATTTAGGACAGGGTCTACAGAGTCATACTACACAGAACAGACTCATAATGATTCTCCTTTTTTCAGCCTCCCAAGCTCTTGGATGACTCATGAGCACCACCACACCCATTCTTAATAGCTCTCTCGGCACGCTCCAGGGAAGAGGTTAGCACAGCACATTGGGGAATGAGCCTGGCCGCTGCATTTTGTCTAAGCAGGCACTTTAGTCTACTGAGCTATCAGGCTGGCTGATATTCTGTACCATTTGTATTGTTACTTGCTACCCTGTTTTTGTCTTTGTTTTTGCTAATTGTTTTCACTCTGTAAAATAAAATTTAAAAAAATAAAACATAACAATATAAAAGTACCAGTTATTGCCATAGATAGTTGATGTGTAAATAGTGGATTTAACATAATAAAAAATTCAACGAATATAACATCCCTTGATCGGTGTTTGGCTACTGAGAACCAGCCTTATATGCTGTCCCAAGAACAGAGACCAACAGCACAGCCTCACGTATGCTTTTTGCTATTTCCCATCTCTCTGAAGGGTGCAGCTCCTGACTGCACCAGAGCTACAGTGCACATACATCACAATGGGCATTCAACCATAGGATGATGCAAGTGGTGATGTGTGACATAAGTTTTACAGTAGTGCTGGCAGAAGCTCACTCATTTCATTATTGAGGTAAAGTGATTAAGGAGAGCCTCCTGAGAAAATGAAAAAGATACCTAGCATTGCACAGACTCACATATGCTTCACTTAGACATGTCTTCTCCTCCTATCCTTTTACCTCATCCTCATACCCACCTTCCTCCCCTGTCTTCTCAATCTTTTAATCCTCAGCCTACTGTCCACCATAACTCACCTTTTTTTATTTTCTTCCCCACTAGATTCCCTCCCCTCCCTAATGCCATCTCTTTCCAATGTCCTGCCTTAAAGATCTTCCATCGCTACTCTATCTCTGTTACATACAAACCCTCCACTCACCAATGCGCTTCTGTTCCTGTTGCTCCCCTAGCCTATTATTCCTTAATCTTTGCCCCCACTCCATCTCCTAGCCTTTCTTTCTAGTTCTCTTCTTTTAATCCCCAAACAAAAATCCAGCCACCCTACAGACTGGATTAATTCCAGAAATTACCTAGGACCTGGATTCCCAACTGATATAAATTCAGAGCTACCTGGATTATGGGTCCAGCAACCCAACTGGTGACCACATGGATTGCCAGACAATGGGAAGCCAATCCAGGACCTGGAATACCTCTCAGAATTCAGCCCTGTCTCTTGAGGGTGCAAACTTTGGAAATGTTGCATCCTTTAACTCCCAGAACTTCAACTGGCTAGCTCAGCACACATAAAAGGAAGGCCAGTTATGACTGGCCCAGGGAGATCTGAACTGCTCAGACATTTCTCGTCCTTGAAAATAGAGACTACAGTCACCAGAGTTGTAAGTGATCTACAGATACTGCCTTGCTGCTCATCATTATGAATATGTGAACAATGCCATTATATGGTACAAGTTGAAACTTTAATATTACATATCTCAAAAACATTAGGTCTTTGTATTATAGCATCATTAGAAGTTCCTAAAATTCATACTTTGGTTTTAGAAAACACGAACTTTTTCCAGGTAGTTTTAGGTTGGGCGATCATATTTCCCCCATATTATTTGGAGGACATCCACCAAAGATCAGTTTTTCTCCCTGTGTCATTTGGAGATTCTCTGTGTCATTTGGAGTTTCCCACCAAGATATTGGACAGAGATATGAGTTTGCTTTTCTTTCAGAAATTCTGGATTGGGACTCATTTATGAGGTAACAAATTTTTATGTTTCATATGTTGATATGTCTTTGAGTAACATTAGTAAGCCTCCTAGTGGATTTTATGTAAGCTTCTACAAAATGGGGCTTTTAAATCTAGCTGAGACAGAAAAATACATATCTGTATATGAAACACGAGATTCCTTTTGTCAGCTAAATTATATTAGGTCAGCAACTGTTCTTAAAGACTTGGAGGACAGGTTTCACTGGGATAGACTGACTCTGATCCCCCTCTATCTACTAGAGAAAATGTCAGGCCTGCTCTGTTTCAGTTTTCTTTCTTTGACTTTACTCATAATTTCCCCACCTCTTTATACTTTCTTTTTTAGAGGCATGTGAAATTAGGAAAACTCTATAAACTTTTCCAACTAAGTGAAGTCCTTAGAAAAAGTCTGTTAATGCCAAAGACAGGGAATTCATATTAGAAAAAGGACACATACTCCCTCTCTAGGTCAAGTGAGACAAAGATGAATTATGCCAACCCAAAAGGACACATAAAAGCTATGTCCTTACCTATTGTTCTGGACAAGTCTCTTTTGGGAGGCTAAATCTGAAACACAGTGGAGAGAACTGACTTCTGAATGACACCAGAAAGAACTATCTCCAAAAGCAGCACATTTATGAGACCAAAACATATTTCTTATGAGGGAAGATCGCCAACATTTTCTCCTTGGTCTAAATATCATTTAGGCACATAATCACTAAGTTTTGGACTTTAAACCTTTACTATAAAGTCCTAGGTAGTCTTTCTCAAGCTGTTAACTATCGCTTATAAAACTTGGCCAAAGAATCATTACTCTGCCAGCTAAGAAATGCTCCTAGAGCAGCTACCACTCTTTGAAGCAGAGGACAGGTTTCCCCAGCCATTCATTGGTGAATTCCAAATGATACCAATACCTGATGGAATGTTGACCAGAGAAACCACTAGATTCCTTTCTGAAGACTGAGCTCTGGTTGTGTGGGCCAATAGAAACTGAAAACACCTGAGGGTTTATGGCCATACCAAGATTCCTTGGTGGAAACTGGCTCCTGACCACTGAAAGATCTCCACTTACCTATTGTTCTTTTATCTCCCTTTGCTAGTAAGCTAGAAGTGATGAAGTTGAAGTTCAAGATTGCTGCAGTCTTACTGAAGATGCTTGGTGGTGCCAACAAACATGGTCCACTCTGCTCTTGATAGGACCACTGTTATTTAGAAAAAATACCCCAAACTTCAACATGGAGACACTTGATATACAATACTTAAAAACCACCTCTTAGTTTAATGTGTTCTGGTATTTTTTCTATAAACATTTCAAGTTAATTTCACAGAATAATTAAACTTCTTTAAAATATCTTTAAAAAGGACATCCACCTCCTAGTAACCAGGGATCAAAAGTCCCTGGAACCCTTCAGCTTTTCCCTGTGAGTAGATAATGTACTGACCATACCTGAACAGATGACCCCAGCATCTTCGTGGTGCCCACAGTTGTGTTGTCCCCAGCCCAGGGAAGGGCAGTACCACACATGGGATTCCTGTCCTGTGCATTTTAGTTCAGCCAGCAAAATGTCTCCTGATCCTGGCCCAAAGTGAGCACACATGGTGGCTTTGAGGGCCACTCCACAGCCCAGCTGTCTACACACCACGTGGGCATCTCTCAGGTCCCAGTAGTCATCACAGATGGTGCCCCAGGAGCCCTCATGCTGGACCTCCACTGTCCCTGCACAGCGACTCCTCGTGTTCACTAGGCGGAGATGTGTGCTCACTGAGGAAAGAAAGTCAAGCAGATAGTGACATTTCATTTAAAAGAGTAGGCTTACAAAAGCAAAGCATTGAATCATAATTTTCAAAAATCAAGTGCAGTCAAGGAGAGAAATGATGTTGTATTTCAGAAACAATTTCAGTGAGGAAACAGGAAGAAATGGAAAGATTCATATGACTGCAATTCATTATGACATAGAAATTGAAAATAGTCCATAGGAGGATGTACATATTCTCACCAAGGAAAATTTAAAGTATATGAGGTAAAATGAGTGTTAATTATCTCAATGTGTGTCTCAAAATGTCTTGTGGCACATGATAAATTATTTTACAACCAAATAATTGTACATATCAATTTAAAATATTTAATTGATTTTAAAATAAATAATAAAATGTGAAAATGAAAAGGAAGTCCTGCAGTATACAACAATTTAAATGAACCCATGGGAAATTAAGGAAGTCTAAGGTAGCTAAATACTTAATAGTTCCATTTCTACTTTGTGTCTAATGTAGCCCCTCTCATACACATCAAACAAGAGAATTGTTTTGTACATTAGAGAAATTTAATATCACATCTTCATCGTCATTATTTTTTAATGTTTCATTTTTTATTTAAGGGGCCAGGGAGATAGCTCAGTAGGATAAGCAC
>NDGN011554619.1:11187-25258 GCA_002564285.1 Tympanoctomys barrerae | reverse complement strand
TGGCACTCTCAGGGATGGCTGTCCTCCAGGGACTTGCGGGCCTGGAGACTGCACCCATCCATCCACCCATCCGTACTCCACGGGGCCTCTGAACACAGTTCCATTTCCTCGCACCTTGGAAAGCATTCATCCTCAGCAACAGCAAGCATGGCTCCAAGTACGATGAAGAGAACTTTCCTCTGAGAAGTACCTTTCAATTAATTCCAGTGTTTTACTTCATTCTCTTCCTTCAAATTAGACAGGCCCAGCTGGAGGGGGGGAGGCACCACTAGTAGGGGGAATACTGGTCTCCACACTGCTGGGAAGGCAAAATATTTCAGATTTGCAAGGTGAAGTAGAGGCCCAGACCCTTATGCCTACTATTATTTATTTATTTATTTATTTATTTATTTATTTATTTATTTATTTGTGTGGAACCGGGGATTGAACTCAGACTCTTGCGCTTTCCAGGGAGGCACTTATTCTACTGAGCCATCTCCCTGGCTCTTATTATTTTTTAAACCAAGGGTTTCATAAACCGTAACTAGAAATTTGTACATGGGCCAGTTCTTTTGAGAAAGAGCTGAAAATGACAAATGGTACTAGATTTTGGCATGGATTCCGAGTTTGCAAATACAGATTTGTGTGCAAAAATACAGGCACCATTTAAAAACCGTCAAGCTACTTACATATGGTATATACACTACACTACACACACACACGCATACACAGGGCTTGTTTTCAAATTAATTTGAAGGACTACTTAGCTCTGAGCTCACACTCCATTCAGCTGAATCTGACTCCACAGCTGCAAGCTGGGCACTGATAATCTGGCGACAGCAATGCGGCTCCTAGGATCTGTTTGAAAGTGTTTAGGTTTTCATGGATCACTGGAGGTTCTTCATTTTCCCCCCTTTGGTGGTAGGTAGGTATGAGCCGTCTCTCTAGGCATAAACTGTCCAGTGGTAAAAATCAATTTTGATTTTATCAGTATTTATTACTGCTAGTGCCAGCAGTTTAAAAAGACTGGAGAGGAAAAACATTCAAACTAAGAAAGGAAAAGGCCAGGTCCTCACACCTGCAAATAACGCCCCGTGATCTCTAATAGGCACTTTGTATCATACCAAGAGAGTTTAAATTACCAATTTAAAAATTCAACCAATAAAAATCTGCAGAACTCTGTTACTGCTTCTGTACGCACACTGGTGTGCCTTAGTCCAAGGCACCAACAGAGGTGCTGCAGGACCAGTGACCAAGGGCGGGTTCCCGGGCCACCTCCTGGCCAGCACTTGCCTGGCCCGCTCTGCCCTGCCCAGCCTTTCCCCTCCCCTCGCCTGCCTTCTCTGGGCTGAACAGACTGCCACGAGGGAGAACCGCATCTGCCTTCACTTTGCCCCTAGGTTTCCTTCTTTGGTCATTCCTGAAAGACACTTATCTGTGTCTCCCTGCTCTCCAGAATCCTTAGGGATCATGCCCAGCCCCAGAAAGTGAGCGCCTACTCCTCACACACTTTTCTGGCACATTCTGTTTCCAAGATGACTCAGAACAACCCACATTCCCAAGATTTCCTTGCTCCTTTCCCTTTGGCGCTTCCTTCTCCCATGAACAGTATACATGCATGGTAGTGCACCCCTGTATTCCCAGTACTTGGGAGGTTGAGGCAGAAGCTCCACAAGCTTAAGGACAGCCTGGGCTACATGAGTTTAAAGCTAGTCTGAACTATATAACAAGACTGTCTTAAAACAAAAACAGAAACCAAGAAGCAGCACAAAGATGTGTTCAGCAAGTTCTAACCTCTACAAGGGAAACCAGACTGCAGAGCAAGATCAGCTAAAAGATGATTTTACTTGGTTTCTGACAACTTCGCACATTGGATTTTTTGTTTTTGCTGCAACCAAAATCTCTGCATCCTCTGAATAGCCGAGTACCTTTCCTCAGAGGTACACAAAACATTAAATCACGTTCCAAGACCCTAACAGCGGCCTCCTAGGCACTCTTTAAATCCCACCAGCTGGCTGTCCTTACAAACCGTCTTTTATGACAAAGCGGCCCTCTCTCTTCAGTTTGCAGATCCACACAAGGCTGTTCTGCACCCCAGGTACTGTGGGAGATCCTTGGAATCACCCTCCTCGCAAAGCCAACTCCAGGGCTGCGCCTCCAACCAGTGAACTTTAGTCTATATGCTGAAAATTAAATGACGCAAGACACTCCCAACTCACTTCTTTCCACTTCCTTTTCCTTTCTAAGTCACATGGAGAGGAGCCTGGAGTCTGTAACAGGGTGGCCTTCCCCACCCATGTGCTCAACTCTACCCAAGCTACAGGCACTTGGTGAAAAGCAGGCCTGCTTCCAGCTACTATACTGACTCAGATGGGCTACAGCCTCTCGCCAGGTCAGGCTCGAGGTCCTTGGCCAGGTAGGGAGCCACACAGCTCGAGGCGTGACTTCTAAGAATGTCTTTGTCTTGCCAGGCTTGTTCTCTAAAATGCGCACAAAAGGCACACCAAGGGCAGGCACCCCTTTACCACTGCTCTCTGGCACAGCTTCCTGACCATAGCAGGGACGTATTTTAGGGAAGTAGTGAGGGCAGGGAAGGGCAAGGGAACCAGGTGCAGAGGTTTCAGCAGTTTTATTTTTCACACTTTCATCTGAAGCCAACCAAAAAATATATATACACACATATATGTGTATGCATGTGTATAGTTAAATCATTAAACATGTTTCTTACTGATGGAGCTCATTTTAAAATCTGCTTTCCAATGGTAAAATAATAATAAATTAATTCCCCCATTCAGCAACGTGACAAAATGACAAAAGAATTCTTAATTTTGGGGTTTTATTTTTCTTTTCTTTTTAAGATGCTACACAGTTGAACAGAATTGGATTGGTCTTTTATGGCATAAAATTACTTCGCAGTCAGACTCTCCATTACCACTAGACGGATTCATTGAGGAGCCCTCTTGCCCTGGCCACCCTGCCAGGGTGCTCACTAGCACCCTCACTCTCTGCCACCCAGCTCTTCTGCCCTGACTCAGCCAGGTCCAATGGGGAGTTAGGACAGGCTAGGCCTATGTGGTGGCTACAAGGTGGTAGACAAACCTAGAAGTCCAGCTGGTCTTCTCCATTACAACAGGGGACCCAGAGTTGACCGCTCCTCCTTAGGACAGCTGGTACTGACACCCAGAACACTGGCGGATGTTCTCTGCTCTAGATGACCACCCCCTAATGCCCCGAACCTCTAAAGGCAGATCCCCAGCAGCCCCAGCCGCTGGTGGTCTCTGTAGCACAAATGAGGTTTAGGTCGCAACAGTAACTGTACTCTTGTGACAGTAAGAACATATGAGATGAAATACATTAAATAAGTTAAATATGCATTAAACATCTCAAATAGCAGTTCAGTCTCATTACACGAACCAAAGGTCATTTAGCTTGGTCCCTTCAAGAGAACAGAGTGCGGACTTCGATTTCCAAAGCGCTGGGTCGGTGGAGCTGCACGTCTCCTCCAGACAGGCGCCTTGATGCTGCCCCGGCGCAATGCTTTCCATCAGTCCCAGGGAACCGATGGCTTGCACAGAACTGAAGACAAGGAAAAGCAGTCTGGGTGGGAGTGGGACACATGGGGGAGCTGTGGACACAGCTGCACACCCCACTGCACTGTGCTCCAGCTCCCGCAGGCCAGCACCCACAGGCGAGGAAGAGTGTCTTGTTTTAAGAGGTAATCCAGCAACATGTACCAAGGCCTATCAATGTTTCAAATGAGTTGCAATATGCTCTTGTGGCATTAATCACATTTTCCCCTATCATTAACAGAGATCATTCATTTCTCATTTACTATACATTTTTAACTTTCTAAAAGATTGTTATATTTGTGTGTACATCTGTGTGTGTGCACGCGCAGGGAGGGGTAATTTAAAGGCAAGACCTGTGAGATGTCATCATACGTTAATTTCTTTTTACACATGGTTATGATAAATTTAAATTCCATGATATGGTGGATCCATCAATCCAATTTGCCATCTTTTGCATGCTGCCTTTACAAGGCAATCTTCCCTATAATGACACCAACAATAAAGAACAAAACCACCAGAGCCAGTAACCGAGTGCTGAGCCCTTCCTCCTTCCCAGCTGCAGCAAGCGCTGCCATGGGGCTGTGGCTCTGCACTGTCTTCCTCATCCGAAGTCCATCTTCTTCCTATGGAAGCAAATGCATACGTCAGCAATCAGGCATAGATGACATGGTCCCACTGCACTCTGCAAATAAGCAACTGAGTCCTGAGAGAGGAAGGAGTTGTTGGAGGCTACTGAGCAGATAACCCGAGGCCCCTCTTTTTTTTCAGTTGTCCTACTCAGTACTGCTAGCTACCACTTCAGAATAATAATGAACGGTCCTCCTGGGTTCCCCACCATTTATGGGAAAAAACTGTTCGGAGGTTCAGCCAGATTCTTTGCAATCTCAGCCATATCTACTTTTCTGGCTGCACCTCTCTTCCTGTATCCAACCCCAATCTTCTGTCCTCCTGCCTCAAATGAACAGGCTAAGCCAATCAAACCATCACTAAGTTTTAAAATCACAGGAATTTCCTAAAACACACAAGTGCACATCACAAGAAACTACAAAATGGGCGACCTAAAGTTTCCAAATGCACAGCTTTATATGTAATTGGTACTTGAGAAATTACATGCAGACTGCTGGATCAAATGACACTGACCTTCATGTACTCATTTCAAATATTTTCCACTTCATGCATGCATCTCATTACAGGAGTAGCACTGCTTTTTTTTTTACATAAACATACCTAAACACATCTTGCCCCGCAACCACACAGATGGATAAGAGGCAGAAACTTCTTTCCTCCTTTGCTTCCACTCTGTTGCTCAGTTGCCTTGCATCTGAATACCTTGTAAATTACTCTGAAGACTTTTAAGGCCACTTCCCAACTCTGGACTACGCCCACATTCCCAAACAGGGCCAGTATGAAGGTCTTTCTGAGCTTCTCAGACTCCCCTCTGCAGCCAGACCGCTGGCTAACTACTCCATCTGCTCAATCCTGAATCTCACATACCAGGGGCGCTTACTGTTCTTTCCTGTTTCTTTCAGATTTATGGAATACTTGGGTACTGTAGAAGTTCAGAGGTGATGAGCCAAAGGGTGGACCTTCCCCGTCATCTGCCCTCCCTGTAGGATCATTTTCATTTGGACTTTAATCATTTCTGTCTCTCTCCCTGTAGCCCTGTCCATGGAGCTGGACATGGCTGAGAATGCAAAGAACCTGGCTGAACCCCTGAACAGCTTTTTCCCATAAATGGTGTGGAGCCCAGGAGGACCCTTCTTAGATTAATATTCTGAAGTGGGAGCTAGCAGTACTAAGCAGGACAGGAGAAAGAAAAGAGCAGCCTTGGGTTAACTGCTCAGTAGCCTCCAACAACTCCTTCCTCTCTCAGGACTCAGTTGCTTATTTGCAGAGCAAAGTGGGACCATGTCCTAAGTCTTCACTCTATATTTGACTGTGACTGGTACAGTCTGAGAGCTAGTTTCAACTTGAGAACCACAGTTTCTACACCACCACAGGTCTCCAAGCTCTATAAGTATCACCTGCTGCCCTCACCACCCATCGCCATCTGACCCACTGTGCCAGCACCTCCTCCCATACTAGAGATGCCAGCTTCTCCTTTGTCCATTATACTTCCCTTTACCAGGCCAGCTCAGTCTCTCCAGTCCCATGACTGTGAGCAGCTGCAAGAACACTGCTGCTCAGGCCTACTGAAGCTTCAATATTCAGAATTACACTAATGTAAGAACAGAGCACTATCCATCCATGTAAAGAAGACAGAGTGGGGTTTGAAAATGAATGTTCAAAATAACCACTGCTACTTTTTCAAAGTACACTAATGGAGGTGCAAGTGCTGCAGTTTTTTGGTTTTTTTCCCCCCTTGTTTTTAAAAGGACAAAAGTTATGGAAGTTGTGAATTTTTTTTGCCCAAGCAACAATGGTTCATCATTTGGGGGGATTCAAGAACCCTTTTGAGATGAAAAAGGTTTTGATGAAAGCAATTTCTCCCCAGGAAAGGAAAATGGTCATTTTTTTTGTACATGGGAAAATAAACGACTGTTACCTTGAACTGCTTGTTCTCCTCCCGAAGTCTCTGGACTTCGGCTTGCAGCCTCTTACATTCTTCCATCACCTTCTTAACTTCAGTATCATCCAGGGAGGAAGTCAGAGATTTAGACACTGATGGTGTTTCTGTCTTTGACGCAGTTGTAGATATAATTTTATTTATTTCTACATCATGCTGTTCAGAAGTAAATGAAAGCCCAAATATCATCAACTATGTAAAAAAAGAATCTTTACTGCAAAGTATTTCTCAGTAAACACCATACATAGTAACATTTCAACCATATGGTAAAATGTCACATTTATTTTAAAAGTGAGTCTCTTTATCTACTAATCCAAATAAAGCAACTGGGCCCTAGAAATCATGAATAAGGGTAAATAATGAAGTTGGCCTGAGACTAACGCTTCAAAGAAAAAGGATGACGCATATTACACTATCAAATTCCTGCCATGTAAAAATTAGCATACTGTAAATATGCAAGCTCAGGCGAATTATCAGCCACAAATTACTGTCACCACGAAGATCTGGCTGGGAGGGTGCGGGAGGCTAGGGAGAGCACTAATAGGGCGATTTATCTCACCAACTTAGAACTAGAAAGCAGGGATGAAAGTGAAGCAAGTTATCCGCACTGCTGTGCTTCAGATTAGGAGGCCACACACACTTCCCAGTCCCCTGCAGAGGCTATGCTGTGACACAGAACATGGCAATGCTCAGGTGTTGGGGAAAAAGTATGTGAAGGTTGCCGTCTGAGGAAGCTGGGGAACAACTGAAAAATTAGACATCGTGGCTCTACCGTTTACTTCCCAGAGAGAAGCCCCAGAAGAAAAGGCCTAAGGCTATCAAGTCCACCTATCACAGAGCTGAGACTGACATTCAGTTCTTTCACTTTCAACTGACTTTCCCTTGGTAAAATACACAATGGGAAGACTGGAAGACACTACTGCCCATTCAAAGAAATAAGGTAACAACAGTAGTCAGTTAGAAGAAGAAAACACTACAGTTCTGACACAAATAACAGCGTTACTGGAGATCATTATGACCGAGTTACTGGAATGCCTGAGAGCATTTCCACTGCCTACCTCTATCTACTTATGGCCCGGACAGTTGCAGATTCTTCATGGACTTTTAAATTCCTTGAATTTTAAATATAATTTTAATCTTTTTGACTACATTGAAGAGGTCCATGAGCATTTCAAATATAGTTCATCTCTGCAATTGGTCACAAAAAAGGCAAAGGCCAGCTCACTCCTGGTTTCACACAGAAAGAGAACTGACTGCTAGGAGAAAGGTACTCCTTGCCAAGCAGCACACATGCAGTCAGTCCACAGGCATTTCAGGTTGTTACACTGGGGGTGCTACTGGTGCTACAGGGGGCAAGTATGCTGCTCTGCACCCCGCAGCGCATGGACGGCCCACAGCACAAACAGGGAGTCAGCCCAAACTGTTTGCTAGGGTTGAGGTTTACAAATCCTCATCTGGAACTAAGCATGGTGGCACACTCCTGTAATGCCACACAAGGGAGGCTAAGTCTGAGCTGTGTGAGATCGCATCTAAAAGTTGCTGCTGACTGAAGAGGTAGGTGAGGAAGAGGGAGAAGGGAGAAGGGAGAAGAGAGAGGTGGTGCTGAGGGAAAGAGCAGACAGGACACGGACCCAAGAGCTTACCACTGTCCGGTACACAAAGGCAAATGAGTCCCCATTTAGGTCTCGCCCAGCCTAACCCATAACTCTCTCAAGCCAAAGCAACACTCTGCTATTTCTAACATCGAAGCAGCCAACAGGCTGCACTTTTCAACAGGAGAACTTCCAATTAGTCATCTTTCTACAACACTTCCAAAGGCTGATTTCATAAAGGCCCACTTACTTGTTGACTTCAGCTAATTTTTTTCTTCACACATTAGAGGAAGGAAAATAATTTGCCAACTTACATCTTGGTTTTGCAGGAGATGGTATGCAAATGAGCATCAGCTTGCAACATTCAATTACTGTTAACGATAAACATACTTACTGGTTTATCATTTTCTGCTGGCAATTCAAACACACATCTAAGTTTTGAATCCATAAGGTCTTCCGGTTTTGCCTCCTTCCACTAAAACAATTTAAATTTAATAATCAGGATATTATAAAGCTGCTGGAAGAATAATTTTCCAACTATAACTGACAATTTCAGAAAAATACTCTTAATGAGAAGGCCCTGATGTATATCAAATAAAGAACTTAAGTCTGCTGAGATTTCAATATTTTTAACATGACATGATTAAATATAAGAGCTTTCCTGAATATTTATCACACTCCACATTACCCAAAGCCCTGCTGCCTGACTTCTCCCAGTCTCCCCATTTTCCTCGCATCACTGGTCTGTGGGAAGCACACGAACAGTGAGGGCCATGGGAGCAGGTGGGACCTTTCACATCATGCCCAGATACCAGAGGTAACTGGCTCTCCTTCAGAAAACGGAGTTTCCTCTGAGGACACATCCTTCTGAGAAAGTCTTAAGAAGGCACCACCTGGGAGTGGTTTTAGAACTGTCTTGCCAATTACCAAAGGAGCATATATATCAACTAGCCAGCCATTCCCTACCACTCTGCCTGTCCTGGCTGACCTCTACCTGAAGAGCCCACACCCTCTCCTTCCAGCCTCTCCTTTCAGCAGTGCAGGAGAGGACTTCAGGATATTCTGAGAACTACTGGCCAGCATAACAGGTTACAATACAGACAAAGGAGTCCACCCCCTCCACAACCTCCCTAAAACCATGCAAGAGGAGGGAGCCAGAGCAACAATATACCAAAACCAAGAATCAAACTATGTGTCTGACACTGAGGACCGCCACACAAATTAAGGCAGAGCCATTCAATGGAATAGCACGCTGCCACTCAAATGACAATGAAGCACATGCAATTACACAGAGAAGGGCTGCAGATTATTAAGGAAACTACAAACTACACTGAAATTCATTCCTCTGTGCACATGTTCCAGTGGATACGACGTGCACATTGTGTATATCAAAAAGGATCAGCCAAGGGTCATCACTAGATGCTGATGCCACCCCATGACAGACTGCGAGTGAACAGAGTATTTACATGGTCTCAAGGTACCAGTTCGGTCACAATTATTTATTATTTCTTACATTTTGTCACTGAACGATCTGTTAGAGACCACCAAGACAAGTGATCAAATGACATCACTACCAAAGGGACAACCTTGAGCATGAAATGCCTTCTGATACGATGCAGCCATGTCAGAGTATATTCTAGCTAAAAACATTTAATTTGGATTTAATCATGAGGAAGCAATCAAACAAAACCAGAGTATTAGACTTTCTACAAGTAAACTAGCTTATACTCCAAAAACTTCAAAGTTGTGAAAAACAAAAAGGGAAGGGGCCCTCTACTAGAATAAGAACAACTAAGGCCATTTTTTGAGAAACCGAAAAGTATCCATCATGGATTTTTCTATTAGATAATAATACTGAATTAAAGCTCGTTTTCTTGATTATGCTAACAGGAGCATGGCTCTGTAAGAGGCTGTTCTTATTCTGAAGTACTCAGGGTGACATGTGAGCTCTGCAGCTTGCATGTAAATGGCTCTGCAGAACAGAAAGTGCATGATAGGAAGCAAATGTGGCAAAATGCTAACAAATGGCAGACCCAGGCTAAGGTGAGCGGTTACTGCACTATGTATGCCAAAGGAAAAAGAAAAAATGTATGTCAAATACAAGCACAAGGCTCTCATTAATACTGATTAGGTCTAGGATGAAAAAATTATAGGTCACTATTAGTTTTAGATTTTGTTCAATTGTATACTTCCAAATTTTTCTACAATATATTTTGTACAAAAAGAATTTTTATTATAAAGATAATCACAGTAGAAAGTGAAATGACACTCATAAACAGAGAAGACACTGGGTCAGGAATTTACAAACACCACATTAATCCTCACAGCCATATGAGCTGAATTTCTATCTTTATTATACAGCCAACCAAAACCTCAAGAGAGTTTTTGAAACCTGCTCAAGGCCACCATGTTGGCAGAAGGCAAAACTCAGCTTCAAAATCAAGATGACCCAGCTCTTGCACTTTTCAGTATGTCTTGCACTGTAAGCCAGAAAACATTCTTGGATATTACCTATTTCATACCTATGCTTATTTGATCACATAAATTAACATCAGGTGATACATGTTCCAGAAGTAGGAGAAAGGAATGGATGGCTTAGTGTTCTTAGGAAAAGGTCAACCAGTTGTCACTGATCTCTCTCAACTTCAAAACACCTGCCTTGCTCTTCATTTTCTGTCCTCACAGTAAACCTCAGTAAGATGGTCAGTTATGCTTTTCTAAGACTGAGAGAAAAAGCTCAGCAGAGACACTAGTGCAGGAAGATGTACTCTAGAGGAGACAGCCCTTAAAATAAAATTTGGAAAGATAAAAACAACAGCACAGTGTAAGGCTAACCCCAATCTCCAGGCGCCTCTCTCGTATGACCTGGGTCTCTCTCTGAGCTGGACATGGAGAAGGTGGGAAGAGTCAAACCTGCCTTCTTTTCCTGGACTGGGAGGACCAGGCACCCTGCCTCTGATGCTGCCATTGTTTTGCAAGGTTGCAGACCATCATTCACAAAGCACCAGAATGTTTGTGTTCATTCAAAAGCTTGCTTTGGAGAGAATTTCCATTATAATCCCTCTCTTTACCAGAAACATCAATAAGATTTCCTATTTAATTTCTAAAAATGAAGCCAACCTAATTTTACTAAATTAGAGAACAGTCAGACCTATATTTGTGCAGGGAAGGGATTAGGGTTAAAAAATTAAAAAGAACTGGTCTGGGGCTGTAGTTCAGTGGTAGAGAGAGCACCGCCCTACCACAGACAAGGACCTCAGCACCACAAATAATACAGCAGAAGAACCACACTTAGCAGAACCAGTCTTAGAAAGGGTAAAGGAAGTGCAAGCTGCAAAGGACTCTCGTCCTTCTGGGTTTGGGAGAGCGGCTCACAAGGCAAGAAATATTCTTATATTCGATGACAAGCTCTCTTTTCTGGGAAACAGGAGGGAGGAAGAAAGGGAACAGTCCTCAATCATTCAAGATACAATCCATCAGGGTGAGAAACTGCTAAAGCAAACTGAATTTATACAAATGAGGGGGAAAAAAGTATTCTAGAAAACTTTACAAAATGCTAAAATTATTCATCAAAGTTTATAAAAATCATAGAATGTAAACCTGAAAAACCATTCCCCTGTAAACAATTTTGAAATGCATGCACCCACAATTCTGTACCTGTTTTTTGTTACTATTACTGAAAAAAATAACAAGCATTCAGTACTTACTACTGCTTCCATATCAGAAGTGTCAGTTGGAGCAAACATAGACTGAACCATAAACTTGTGTTTACTTTTCTCATTGGGATCATAATCGAAAGGCTGTAACATCACTGAGAAAGAAAATATTTCATTAGGAGGGTCAGAGCTTGGTTATCAGTGCCACTTGTCATGCTAGTCGCTAATGCTTATGCTGTGAGGTAAAGCACCCCACCCACATGCCTTGTGAAGGAAGCAAGAAGAGATGATAACATTTCCACTTTGAAGGTCACCAACCTAAGGTCCAAAAACATAGGGGGCCTTGCTCAAGGTGAGAAAGCAGGTAATGGCAGAGGAGGGAGAAGGGCTGAAGGCTCAGCTTTCCTGGTTCTAGTTCCCTGGTCTCACCTGCCCGCAACCAAACCATAAACATCTGCTATGCAGAATAGGTAAATCAGAAATACCACATGCCTGTTTTGCTCAAGAACACATAGCTTTGATCTTTTCCGGAACTAAAACAGAGTAACACAAGACATTTAAAGAACTGTTTTGGCTTTCCTGCATCCCATTTCCCACACAGCTAATCAAGGTAATGCTTGAAATACAACTGTGCCAATAGAACAGAATGCTAGAGAATGGACTCAAACAGAACATTCACAGAGCAGGAAAAAAAAACAATTTATCAATTTAAACACTACCCTCTTTTCTTCCTAAGATGCTAGAAGACTCTTAAGATCCTGTTGATGAGTTGCTTCCACTGCACTGAGGGGGCTCCTGGAGTAACATTCTCTGTTTTTTGTTTTGAAATAGGGTCTCACTAACTTTGCCCAGGTGGTCTTGAACTTGCAATCTTCTTGTCTCAGCTTCTCTCAATGCCCAGATTACAGGTGTGTGCTGCCACACCTGACTTGTTCTTTAGGTCTATTATTTCCTCGCTTAATTCTTAAAAGTTTGGTACGATTGTGTGCATGGTTGGGTGGGTTGGGGTGTGAAGTGTTAATCTGAAGCCTATTTTTCAGATTAATAAGCTAAAGCACAAAGAACTTAAACATACGCCTAAGGTGACCCCACTGAGGAGCACAAGCTCAAACCCAAACAGTCTGTGTGGAAAGCTCATGCTCACAGTCACCATGAACAACCAAAGGTGTACCCTCTGACACTGTCAGGCCTTCCCACCAGCACAGGTTCCTTAACCTTTCCTACCGGATGCCCACCAGTGTTCTGACTTGAAATCCTACTGTAGGGTTTCCCAGGTGCTTCCTCCAAAGCCTCACAACCAACCATCTCTGAAGCATGTAAAGGGAAACACCAAATCTTTAGCACAGGATATGCATAAAGAGTCTGGGACTCCACAAAGTAAAGGAGCTTGCTCCAGGTAACAAGGTTAGGAAGCAGTGAAATAGGAAAGGCGTCAAAACCTTGTGACCAAGCAGCCTTTCACTCTAACATGATCCTGGATTTATGTTGTGCACCAAGGCTCAATGGCAGAACTTATGGAACCATGCACCCCACGCAAACAGAAATATCCATTTTCTTCCATCCACCTTGGAGGCAGGAATTCTTCCACCTTGGAGACACAGAAAGTCCATAAAGCCTGACAAAGCATCTGGCTTGAAATGTCTGGATGTACCTAGTTAGCAGGCAGCACTGCTGCCATGACGTACCTGAGTGCTCAGAGCTCCAAGAGGCCCCACTAAAAGACTTCTGGAGGACAAAATTCAACAAATGTTTGAAAGCAACCCTTCTACTAACTTAGGGCTTATATATGCATGACATCAAGTTCATGTAGTGAAACAAAAATTTTCCTTCTAGGTACACAAAATCTGAATAGTATGACCACCAGCAGAAGAACACAACAAAACATAAGGGCCCTCTGCTTGGAATCTTATTTTCACAGGTGTAAAGGAAAAGTTGCTCCAAAAGAAGAGGGCTTGCTAGTGGTGAAGAGGGCAATGAACCTTCATCTGGGATCACCAAGCTCAGCAAAGCTTTCCTACAGATGGACCCAAAATATCAACACACTCACATGGGCCTGACTTTTAACCTCTGGGACAAAGGACCAGATTGGCCGGTTAAGACTCTCACTCTTCTCAAAGTGTAATTTCCACCACGTTTTTTCCCCACCCCCAATGGAAATACACACTATACACTAAGCAACCCTAATAGTCCACATGCACTATAAACTTTCTTAAACAGTGATTATCAACCATTTTCAGAATTTGAACACAATCTTCACATTATTGCTGGAATAAAATTCATTTTTAAAAGTAAAGGATTTGAGGATTTCAGCTTGGGCAGAAAAATGTGTGATCTTCAGTGTGGGAAAGAGTACTAACATGGACTGCAACAGTTGGCTCAGAAAGTTGTGTGGCCCCCTTTTTGTTCTTCTCCCCCTTTTTAGGGAAATACAATTAAGAATAGCTAAGTGTACTCTGCCCCAAAATCACCAGAGTCCCAGGCATGCTCTACAGTGAAAGGCCAACTCTTCCTAGTTATCTCTCCATCATCATCCACTATTCTCAAACCATATCTTCATCATGCCCCAAGAAGGAAAGGAAGGAAAATAACTTTTCCTAGCACCTGCTAGGTTCGAGCTATTAATGAGGGCACGGGCTCTTTGGTCCTTCCATTCAGTCCTCACAATAATCCATCAAAGAAACTCATGTCTATAAATAAATAAGAGAGAGA
>NDGN011554619.1:0-11137 GCA_002564285.1 Tympanoctomys barrerae | reverse complement strand
AAAAAATACAGAGAGAGAGAGAGAGAGAGAGAGAGAGAGAGAGAGAGAGAGAGAGAGAGAGAGTCAGTCACATCTCTATTTTCTAGATGAAAAGGACAAAACCTGGGAAGCAAAGTGAGCAGCCTAATGGCCACAATACTACGTAATAGAGCCAGGGTTCCAAACGTGGCTCTGACTCCATAGTCAGACTCGTGTAACACAGGTTCTCAATGGTGTTATCTGCACACTGGAGGTCTGGCCCTTGCCCCAGGTCAGGTCCAAACCATGTTCAAATTAATACCCAGGTCTTACATGCCTTTACTGCTCTGCTGATACACTGACGGTGCAAACACAGCAGTGGTATGTTAGCAAAGATTAAGGCTGTGGGAGCAAATGATATTTCATGTCACTACTATGTACCACCATACAATTTTCTTTAAAGCAAGTTTCACTCAAGAATATCTTTGCTGAAGAGAAATATTAGTTTTACTAAATGCAGACCTTTACAACACATCTTTTTACTACTCTTTACAATGAAATAACACTTTGTTACCCCTGAACCCGAATGTTGTGCTGAGAAACATCAGGCAGCTATCTCCCATGGAAAACCCTCACTTGAATAAACAACTGACAAACTGGTTACTCAGACTCTGGTATGTGGCACACATTCTCTTGAAAATGAAATAAGCTTGTCACTTCAAAGAAAAAAATCTGTGGTGCTTGCCACCAACATTAAAATCCAGGCTTTCTAGCAAAAATTGTAATTCTGGAAAACTTGTCTATGTCACCAAATGCTTCACAGTTTTCCAAGTCCTTAAAGACTCTTCTGGCTGGAAATGCAGGTCAGTGTAGAGTGCTTGCCAAGTATACATGAGGTCTCAATTTTGAACCCCAGCGTCACAAAAAAATAAAAATAAATATTTTCCCAATAAGATCAGGAGGGATAGTAATGAATGTGCATTCAAAACTTTTTTTTTAAATGTATTTGGCACAGGATCTCACTACACTTGTAGTGATCCTCCTGTTTTCAGCCTCCCCAGTGCTGGGATTACAGGCATGTGCCACCACGCCCGGTCTCTGTGGCTGGCTCAGTGTGCCCGTCGATGGGGCAGGCACAGCATGTGGTGCTGAGGATCCAACTCCAGTCCCTGTGCTTGCCTAAGCAAGTGCTTAATCTGCTGAGCTATCTCACTGGCCCAAATGTGTGTTTTTTAAAAATATTATATGAACTATGTCAACATTTGAAAGATCTATATAACCTAACTAATCAATAGTTTACAAATGATCCATGGCAATATTACAAAATCAATTCAAAATGCAAGTGAGAACAATGTATTTCAGTGAAACAAAATGCAAAAAGTTCACATATGTGGCTCAGGACTCCACATTATACCAATAACTTTTAGGAAAGTGCCACTTGTTTCTCTTGGGGCCCCACTTCCAAGAGAATAAATGCACACCCAAAAAGGCTGCAGCCACAAGTAGCCTGTTCACTAGATGTCCAACAATGAGAAAGCAAGCTGCAAACTGTGCCAATGATAAAGCCATTAAGAAGGTCACCCTTCTGGACATAGTAAAGGTCCCCAGCAGTAAGAACATTTCTGCAGTTATGTGTCTTTGTTCTTATGTGCTTCACAAGCTACCGTGAAGCTATAATGCTACATGAGTTGTGCCCAACCCAGTAGTTGACAATTTAGTCAATAGCCAGTCTCATAAGCCCTGAAGAAACCAACGGTCCTGTCCCAGTTAAGCCTTACTGATACTGCCCCACAGCCTCCAAAGACCATTAAGGAACTAAGTCCTTAAGGACTGAAAAAAAACTACCCTCTGGGGGAAAAATGCAATGAGATCATACTTTTTTAAAGGGAAGGAGCTGGGGATGTAGCTCTCTGGTAGAGTATTGTCTAGATGTGCAAGGGCCTGGACTTCATACTCTGCACTACAAAAAATAACATTAAATGTGAAAGTACTGCTTGTCAAGATCTGCCATCATATCAAAGCAGAATGTCTGGAATTATCTAAGGTTATTAAGCAGACTTTCCCTTTTCCAATTATCTATCTGTAGTAACACATTTATCAAAACAACACATCAGTTACCAGAATGAATACAAAAGTAGATATGAAAACCCAGCTGGTCTGCTATTAAAACATCAAAGAAACTTGTATAAAAATGTCAAACAATGCTAGTCTTCTCAATTGTTTAAATAGTTACTTTTCATTAACTATGTTGTTGCTAACATGTAACTGATGTATTATTATTCTTAAAGGAGTAATTCTTCACTTTTTCAGTTTAATCTCTAAGATAACAGATATTAATATAAAAATATTGGGCAAACTAAAAAGCTCTTTGGGTGTTTTATTTCTAAGAATGTAAGAAGTTTCTGAGAGCAAAAAAACCAATCTGAACACTGTTATTCTACACCAGGCTGCCTCACAGGCCCCTTTAGGATGAAGATGATCCAGCTGAGTAATTCAAATTAATGTACTGATGGTTCTCTACAGTAGACCTCTGGGAGAAGATGCAGTGTAACAGAAAGGAGCTGACACAAACTAAGCTTGAGAGTGGGATGTGTTGGGCCTGAGGTGGCACTCCAAGTACAAACACCTCTTATGTAGAGACCAGGCCTGTGCTCCTCTAGTCTAGGTGCGCTCCAAGACTGTCACCTTACCTTGTAGATGTCACGAGCACAGCTCCAGGCCTACAGTATCCTACCTAACTGTTCCCACAGCATAGAGCTCAAAGAAGCACTTATGGAGCAGGCAGAAAGAAGAGTGTCAGCTGGAGGGACAGGTAGTGGCCAATCACCCACAGGAAGCTCTGGAAAGGGCCCAAAGCAGCGAGTCCAACTGCCCTTCTAAGGCACAAGCATACACTGAGATATAAACTGGGGCTCAAGTACCCTGGGGAAGTTTGTCAAGCAGAACCTTTTCCATTTGGGATGAGTACCAGTTTGCTACAGTGAGACAACAGGAAGCTCCAGATGAAGGGAGGTCCTCAACCTTCCTTGTGGCAACAAGTACATAAAGTATCTGCTGTCTTTCGGCTCCCCTTTGCTAGTGGGCTCCCAAATCAGCAAGCCAGAGCAAAGTCAGATGACTATCCAAAACATTCAATACTCCACAGACCCACCATGTACCTTGGCCACACTTTGCATCACAGAATCCCTAATTCAAAAAGTTTATATTTGGTAGCTATTAACATCTCGTGTCAAATTGGATTTGATATACCCTATTAGCTAAACTATATGAGAACATGACAGAATAAATGTTGTTAATCGTTTGTTCTTTCAGCTCCATACATGCAAGCTGTGACAGAAATTATGTACTTTTTTTTCCATAGCAGGCTATAAAAGAGCTTCCCATTAACTTAATTTATTTCACTTGAATACCAGAGACACTGATGATAAAACCCTCTTAACTGAACCATCTATCCTACTTTTAAAATGTATCTGCTGATAGTACATTAAAAGAAGCCTGTTACCAGGAGACAGCCTGGAGACTGGTCACTTCTCATCCACACTAACACTCTGGGATATAATGTCTGCTGTACTACAGATTGTAAAAGTGAGACCCTGTTAAGAAAGGGCCTTCAGGGTCAGGAAACACTAGATCAATAAGATTAGACTTTCTTCAAAAGAGAAGAAATCTGAATATATACTACTTAAAACATACTTCTTTAGAGAAATGACGACTTGATTAAATGTAGCACAAAAGCTGCTTCCAAGAATTCAAGCAAGTCACAGATCATTTTCATCTGTATCATAATGGTAACAGAGCAAAAGAATAAAAGTCTAACAAGCATCACAGCATACTACATTTTTAAATCTCAGACTTTTGTGTTAGAAATGTACCTTTCCACATTTTACAGGCCCACAATTAGCTTGGGCACCCACTTTAGGATTTCTCCCATTTCTAGCATTTCTAACATTCTCACAATTTCCTTCACATCCAAATTACTCTTCATAACCCCTACAAACCAGAAATTTAGCTTCCCCCCACACTACACATGCCCCATTAATACCTTAGATCAAAACCCCCATAAAAAAACTATTTTGCAAAAAGGGGTAAGATGCAGTATGTATGTTCCTATGTTGAATGTATTCATTATGTACTACAAACATGTACTAGAAACAAACACAGAGAAACTAGTATGAACTAAGCAGAGTGAAATCAGTTCACCTCTTCACGATCTGGTCATCCTCAGATTTCCCAATGACAAGCCTCCCTTCCAATCCAACAGCTATGCATCAAGTCCCTAGAACCCTACAGCAGTGATGCTCTTCTATCCTTCCAATCATCCCCATCTTGGCATCCTTTACAATATATTACTGTTGACACTCCCCACCAGACCCACATCCAATGTACCATCTTCCACTGCCACAGCCCTGTGAGAATGGGTGTCTCTGTGGCAGGCCATCCAAACCACCACCTGGGGACTTGCTAAAACCAAGCGCTTGCCCCACTCCCAGAGCTGGGGTAGAGCAGAAAGGTGAATGTCCAGTGGATTCCCAGGTACAGCACCTGGAAGCCTAAGCTGGCCTGTCTCCTAAAGCCACAACCCAGCAGCAACTTCTCATAGGCCAAGTCTTGCTGTGGGAACTTAACTCATGGGAGACTCTCTTCAGAGTGCTAGGCTCCTGCCTACATGCCTGCCTTACCCAGCCAGAAGGTCATTGGGAGTATAACAACTCATGACAGGGTGTTCCAGGATTGGTGGGTGTACCTTTCTCTCTTCCCACATTCAAAACACTCCTGGACTGTACTTCCTCTGGGATGGCCTAAAGGAAGAGCACCCCCCCACCCCCACAGCTGGCTTCCCTCTTGTCCTTTGCAGAGCCACTCTCTCTTGCACAGGGCCTACTCCCAGCAACTGTCTTCTCATCCCCCATCTCCTCTCACCTTGCTGCTTCTCCCACCTCATACAACCTGCAGTGACTGTTAATCCACATCAAACTGCATCTGTGAATTCACAATGACTTCACTTTTGAAACTAATCTGTGACAAACATAAATGTAAACTAGAGGTTTTCCTGAGCAGATAAAACCATCGGGGTTGGGGCCGGGGAGATGGCTCAGTGGAATAAGCGCTTCCCTGGCAAGCGCAAAGGCCTGAGTTCAAGCCCCAGTTCCACCAAAAATAAATAAATAAACCAACCATCAGGGCTACTAAAATGAGGTGATGCAATTCTAGTCCAAAACAAAGAAGCCTGGGGTTTTGTTAAGACTGAACCCTTATCATAAGAAAATATTTTTCCTTCAGGATTCTCAATAGGTGGAAATCACGACTTATGTTTCTAGGCCCTTGCCTACTGAGGGGTCCATAAATAAAACTAAAGTCTCACAGGTAAATAACTTTAATTATTTCCACATAAATTAACAGAGTGATTTCTGTTGTTTTCTGTAAGATTTTCCACTTTGTGTATTATGTCTCAGATGATAAGTTCCTCACAGTCTAGTTAATTTTATTTGTGCAGAGAAGTACAAATGTTTTAAAACTATTTCTCTAGGATCAAAAGAAGATGAGGTATGTTGTACACAGGCATTGGTCAAATAACAAGGCTCACTTATCTTTTTTTATATTACCTTTCTCTTTTTTTTATCTTGTTTCTAGTTTTGCGAGACAGGGTCTCGCCCAGGCTGGCCTTTGACTCACAGCAATCCTCCGGTCTTGGCCTCCCAAGGGCTAGGATTAGTGGTGTGCATTACCATGTCCAGCCCTATATAATATTCCCTAATATAAATATTTTCCATCATCCTTACCTCCCATAATTAAATAATGGAATTCAACACAGGCTTTTTCTAGCTGTGGCTGTGCACCACTGTTGGACACTACCTTAGTAAGCCTTGTAACCACACCTCTGGGGACTGACCAGCTCCAGCAGGGAGCAAAGTGCGACCTGAGGCCTTCGCAACTCCAGTTGCCATTTTACATCTGATGCCTCCCTCCCCTGTTTTCTGTCTCGGGTAGTCCTGGGCAACGCTCCTTCACCTGTACTGTGTACTGTCAAAAACTGCTCTTTGAATGCGGCCCCCAACAGCCCTTTCCTTCCCTTCCCCTGTGATGAGGTGGAAACTGGAACAGGTGCAGCAATGACCTACGTAAGAGTGAACAGGACAAGACTCAAAGCTGCAGTGTGGGGCACAAGCACGGGGGGCCTACTCAGAGCACACCCCTCCCGGCTGCTTGGCAGCTCTGCTGCCTTTGCGCTTCTTGGGCATGCTGAGAGCTGAAGGCACTTGCAGATAAGCACGGTCTGCTACATGTGTCTGACCAATCCTCCTAATAATGATCTTTAAAAGGATGAAGAATTATGTTATATTCACAAAAAATGAAAACTGGGTCTGCTTTTAAGAAAACTACCATAGTAAACTTCCAAAATCTTTGAAGGCACAATTAACCTAAATTTGTATTGATAATTATCGTTTTTAAAATCTAATTTGGTGGAAAAGATTAAAGACATCTTTTTAAGTACAAATCTGAGTCATCCTTATCTCATCATGGCTCATGAAAACCATTTGTAAGAAGGCTGTGCTTAGCAGACTCTTCCAAAGCACAGTATCAACGAAGAGTATCGTTAGAAGCCCAAACTCCCCATCCAGCTTCGTAAGCAGCACCTGATGGACACACACCCAGCTGCTCTTCCAGTGCAGTGCACTACCACTCTGGGACCAGGCCACCCACGGCTGGCTGGGCCAGGGCCACCAAAGAGCGACACTATACTGAGTCAGCAAAACTAAAAGGGTTAATGATCAATTGCTACACTGCCCAATTACACTAAATGACCAATGTCTTCATCCAAGAAGAGTTGCTGATGTCCATTCTCTATCTTCAAGATTTTACTGGAAGAACTTTGTGCTTTAAATATGATTGAAAAGAATGCTGCAGAGGGCTATCCATCAGGAATAAATACTGTTCCTTAATTCTCTGAATTCTAATCTAAAATACAGCTCCTGCATTGGGAGATACGTGTGTGTTTGTCTTTAATCCATTTTCAATTCCCAGGGTACCCAGTAAGTGCATCTGTACCTAAACATTGGTGTCTTTAATGACTCTTGCCAAAGCCCCTCCCACAGACATTTTGCTTTTCTAATTTGCCTGGTATACTAGCAACCAAAGTGCATAATTGAACTGCAAATGGAAGTGCGCTTGCTACTGTAGTAAAATTAGAATTCAGCGAAGGTTATAAAAATATTAAACTTAATATCGTATTACAGGAAGCGTAAGTATTTTTGATGGGCCCATAATTTTACCACCTCACCTGCTGTATCTGCCAGTGAACGTGGTTTGGAATATTAATGGAAAACTCCCTCATTATTAAACTGCAGCATTAAAAAGAAATGCCAAAACCACCAAGAGTTTACCACAAAGACATTTTCAGAAAATACCTTAAAAATGTTCTCCTACCATACAGTTCAAATATATACTTAATTTTGTAAAGCTAGAAAAAATTTTATAAAGCTAGAGACCTCCCACTGCCTCAAACAATTCATTAATTCAAAAAGTTTTATTTCCCTTGCACGTAAGAGCTCCGGGGGGAAAATCCAATCTCCTTGCTACAATCTCCATTTAAGTGTGCCTATTCTTCTGAGGTCCAGATCTGAATAATTCAAAGCCAGCTCTAATGGGTGATGTGTATTGAGGAGCAAAAGCCAAAACTATAGCACTCTGGGCCAATAACTACAAACAGAGAGCACCTGGCTTCTCACCTACTGCGCAGCCTCCTACAACAAGCACAGGTCATGCAGGGAGTTACCAAATGGACTCCAAACCATGAGGCGAAGGGTCCATCCACACACATTCTACTCCACTGTTAAAAAAACCTTACACTATGTCTCTCTCCAGCTCTTGCTTTACTACTTGAGTTTACAAAAGGGAGGTTTTTTTTGTTTTTTGTTTTTTTTTTAAAGGCACCCAGGAAGTAAGTGATCTATCATGATCTGAAGAAAATAGGAGGACAGGTCAGAGCCTGAACTTCTGAAGCATAATGTAAGGTCTCTTGAGTATCAAGTTAATTGGAAAGGTGAGAAGAGCTTTACAAAGTATGAATCTGCCTTTCACAACCCAAATAGATCTGCATACTTTAAAAACCTCAGCCTCCATGGGCAGGTATCATCATCATCATCCTTTTCTTTTTTCTTTCCTTTCTTCCCTCCCCCTCCCCTTCCTTCAAAAGAAAAATTGTAACCTGCCTTAGTAGCTACCACATCCCAAGGATGTTCCGAAGGGGAGGAAAAACACTAATCATGTCCTTTTCATACCAATAGTATTTTAAATCAATCTGATGACTACATTTTTATAAATTATATCTGAAAATTTACTTATAACTTCTCATTATATAAAAGATACCTATGCTACAAAAAGAAAAAATACTGTCTTCAAAAAAGATTCATCAATTAATAAAATGTACATGATTAACTTGTTCCTAAAAAGGTAATTCAAATGTTATCCATGTTCAACAAAACCTAGCCAATTTTTTAAAAAACTGGTAGAATAATGCAATCCCACTCATGCACATTTTCAGTAATGTAATACCAGTAGATACTGTGTGAGATGAATGCTATTTTTCCCATTCTACAACGAGAAAAGTAGAACCTACAGAGGCTAACACGTCAGACGAAGATCAGCCAACTGGCTAAGAAGAGCTGAGCTTCCTGCTCTAGATTCCTGGCCTCAAGTCCAGTGAACTTTGAGCAGGGTGTGTAAAGCTACAGTTTGCTGTGTGTGCTCCTGGGGAGAAGGGAAAGGTGGCCCTTAGAAATGCACTCCTGGGGACACCTCTCTAAAGGAGCCTCTGAACTCTGACTCACTACTGTGTCATCCTGTGGCTGTACTTCAAGAGAAGCTTTGGACAAGGACAGCATTTTTTATCCCAAGGTATACATATCTAGTAAGTGATGTAGCTGCCCTCTTGGCTCATTAGAGTGAATGAAGCCCACGGGGCTAGCCTCCTTTCCCAAGCTGGGAGGGTTGGGCTGGAAACACGCTGATAACTAGCTTCACCCAGGTCCCCCTCAAACATTAAGATAAATACCAAATAAAAACAAAGGAATCTTTCTTCATGTGTAAACGTAACTGTGTCTCATCTGGGGGAAGGCCTACAGATACATGGACATTTCTGTATTCAATTATTTTATCCCCAAATACATTTACATTTCAGAGCCCCTTGTAAATGTGGTCATCCCCTAACTCTACTGAGACAAGGCAGGATCACAGAAAGAGCAAGAGCTGGATCAGGAGCAACACTCTTGGCTCCACACGCCAACTTTGCCACTCACCAGTCACATTTTCCTATGCTGGCTCTCTCATCTGAAAAGGGAAGACCAAAATCACAAAATCTTAGCCTTTCTTGAGTAGTTAATTATAAGTCAAAATAAATGCTTAGAGGTAGTGATTACTTTTTTAAAAAAATCTCTCTGGTAAAGAAGAGATGCTCTTTCTGAAGAGACGAACCCATATTTATATTTAACACCAAAAAGCACGCCTATGCAACTCTGAGATTATTTTGTTCAGAAAACCATATTGCTTTTTTCATATTTACTTTGAATACTGCTCATTTTTATCTACTGACACCTTGCTCAAATCTGATATGAACAAGAAAATTAAGGGGAGGGGAACGGGGCAAAAGAAAATAAAAAGATTTCAGCTTCCATGATTTGAACAGAAAAACATAAGCCAGATGGATCGAGAAATGCCAACTCTGGGGACTGCCCCTTCTTACAGCACACTGCAGTGCACAGGGCATGGACCTTAAAGCCAGAAAGAATGGGCCACACTTCAGCTTTGCCACTGGTCAGCTCTGTAACCCTGCAACCACCAAGTCTCCTCCCTGGTAAGCTGGAGGTAACAATGTAGCCTGCATGGGGCAGATGACAGCATGACATCTGACTCAGAGTGTGTGCAGGTCCAGCACAGAGGAACCTGCAATCAATTCTGGTTTCCACCCTCTCAACTGCCCAAGGACAAGAACCTGCTTCAAGAGTCTAGAGCAGGTCTTACCAGTTAAGGGAGCATACATGGGAGAGCTGGCATGGTGTGCCATAATGAGAGACACCCAGGGGCGTAGGGAATAGAAGTTTGCAGAAATGATCAGATAATGAAACACCTTATAGCTTTCGAAAGAAGTGAATCATTTTCTCTTAGGTGTCAAATGAATGCCAAATACATCGCAATCAAAATCCATGATGGAAAAAGCCAGATAGGTACTCACTTCAAATGAGTAGGAGCTTCTAACGATGCAGAAGCCTCTGTGACATTGCATCACCTAATATTTAAAAGATAAGTACACAATTCCCTGTGGTTCCTTCTTGGCTCTAGAAGTTCTAATGAACTACAAGTTTATTCCATTTTTAAAATACATTTAAACTCAAGCCCATCATTTACATTACCCTTCCTTAATTCTGAAACCCAACTCTCAATTTGGATACTTCACCAGCCTATTTTCAAAAGTTGGACTTTGAAAAATATGTGCACTCTCAGACAGAAGGGGAGAGCCTTCGGACAGCCTTCAACAACACTTCCACCCATGCCTGTATTCCATCTGCTCTGCCCTCAGCTCCCATAATTTCTCACAATCAGTAAAGTGTAGTTACCAATCACTGGAAATGACACAAGCTTAATGTCAGAAATCATTTAGCTTAAATAAGAAAATAACTCTATTTAGCTTTCTCTCACAAACTAAAATTAAGTTTGTTTAGCTTTTTTTTAAAATTTATTGCCAAAGGGCAGATTTAATTTCAAGGGAGTGAAAGCCAAATTTATTCTGAAGTCAGGTCTAAAGTTACCACTTTAATTTTGCATTCTTGAGGCTCAAAAAGCTGCAAGCATCAAAACAAAGAGGCATAAATTAAAGAAAACAAGTGACAGAGACCAAGGTGTTTTTTTTTTTTTTTTTTAAGATAGAGTCTCAGGGCCAGCAAGATCGTTCAGCAGAAATCTATGGCTCTTGCTGTGGCAAGCGCAGGGACCAGGGTTCGATCCCGGGTCCCACATGCCACACAGGCCCTGCCCCCTGGGGGAGTGTTGAACCCAGCAATCAAGTCCAGGTGTGGTGGCACATGCCAGTAATCCTAGCCCTGGGGAAGCTGAAAACAGGAGGATCACTAGGTGTCTGAGCTACATAGTGAGATAAGTCCCTGTACCAAATATACTTTTAAAAATG